>PYHX02000158.1:93562913-93606332 GCA_004302925.2 Cochliomyia hominivorax | reverse complement strand
AATCGGTTTAGTAGAAAAAAAGTTATAGCCAATATTATAACTGATTTGTTGTGCACTATTAAGTGTTTCTGTCTTATACAATTTTTACATTTGTGAGTGTGTGTATGTCTACAGTACAAACGTATTAATTTCAAAGAATTTGTGGTGGGAGTATTGATGATTCGGCATAGCCGAATAGTTCGTTCGTTTTTTTCATAGGTCGCATATAAACCCCTTTCCAAAAATCATTTTGAAGGGCATAAATTTCACACATAGATTGATAAAGATTAAATAAAACAAAAATTGATCTGCCATATTATGCGAGAGTTGGTCCATAATTTCTTTTAGCTCCCGCCCAGAAAAAAGCATAAATTTCACGTTAATATTAGTGTCACATTATACACACTTAACAACAAATCAAATTACACGAAGGTCGTTCATTAATTTTTAACCCATATTGTTTTGTAGGGTATTACATCAGTCGATCGCAACCAACAATAAAATCATACTTGTTTTGTTGTAGTTGAAAAGTAATTTTATTCTTAAGTTTATAAATTAAAAACTGTTATAAGGTTTTTAGAACGACTTTTAAGGAGCAAAAAAAAGTGAAATGAAATTTTAAGATGCATAAGTTCTTTCTTTTTTACTGCTGCTATTTCAGTTAAGTTTTGACATTGTCAAGGTAAATGAGTTTTCTGTTTTAAAGGATTAAATTTTCATTTAATAAGGATAAAAACTTTAAATGAAGTAACACTAAGTTGTTATGGCGAAATTTAATTAAAATAATATACGACCAAAATAGTTTAAATATAGAGCAAATAGTCGATTAGGACATAAACAAAATTTAGTCAAGACTCTAGGACACTTAATAGGTCAGAGTATAGACAGGCTACAAACCAGTTTACAGTCTAGTCAATAACATCGTTTACTTTCCAGCCATACACCTTGTAGTCTTCCACATAATATTGTTCATTCCCTAGTCCATATAAACTTATGTCTAGTTTATGAAGCAGTCTACATTCTAACTGCTAATACAGTCCACAGGCTAGATTACAGTCTATAGGCTAGATAGTTCATTGTAAACCTAACACTAGACTATAAAAACAGTTTATAATCTAGACTATAAACTGCTCTTATTAGTCTAGACTATAAACTGTCTTATAGTCTGAGACTATTAAACTGTCTTATAGTCTTAGACTATAAACTGTCTTATAGTCTAGACTATATACTGTCTTATAGTCTAGACTATAACTGTCTTATAGTCTAGACTATATACTGTCTTATGTCTAGACTATTAACTGTCTTATAGTCTAGACTATAAACTGTCTTATAGTCTAGACTATAAACTGTCTTATAGTCTAGACTATAAACTGTCTTATAGTCTAGACTATAAACTGTCTTATAGTCTAGACTATAAACTGTCTTATAGTCTAGACTATAAACTGTCTTATAGTCTAGACTATAAACTGTCTTATAGTCTAGACTATAAACTGTCTTATAGTCTAGACTATAAACTGTCTTATAGTCTAGACTATAAACTGTCTTATAGTCTAGACTATAAACTGTCTTATAGTCTAGACTATAAACTGTCTTATAGTCTAGACTATAAACTGTCTTATAGTCTAGACTATAAACTGTCTTATAGTCTAGACTATAAACTGTTATAGTCTAGACTATAAACTGTCTTATAGTCTAGACTATAAACTGTCTTATAGTCTAGACTATAAACTGTCTTATAGTCTAGACTATAAACTGTCTTATAGTCTAGACTATAAACTGTCTTATAGTCTAGACTAAAACTGTCTTATAGTCTAGACTATAAACTGTCTTATAGTCTAGACTATAAACTGTCTTATAGTCTAGACTATAAACTGTCTTATAGTCTAGACTATAAACTGTCTTATAGTCTAGACTATAAACTGTCTTATAGTCTAGACTATAACTGTCTTATAGTCTAGACTATAAACTGTCTTATAGTCTAGACTATAAACTGTCTTATAGTCTAGACTAAAACTGTCTTATAGTCTAGACTATAAACTGTCTTATAGTCTAGACTATAAACTGTCTTATAGTCTAGACTATAAACTGTCTTATAGTCTAGACTATAAACTGTCTTATAGTCTAGACTATAAACTGTCTTATAGTCTAGACTATAAACTGTCTTATAGTCTAGACTATAAACTGTCTTATAGTCTAGACTATAAACTGTCTTATAGTCTAGACTATAAGACGAGTGACTGCAATGCTACATTCTCTCGATTGACTACGTTCTCACGAGTGTTCTGTTGCCGTGTACTCACGAGTGTTCTGTTGCCGTGGACTCTGGCGTACTTTGGTTGCTGCGTTCTCCAAGTGATTTCTGTCAGTTGCTGCGTTTTAAAGAAATTATTGTTAAAAACCCATACGATTTTGTAAGCCTGGATTGAGAGAGGAAGTCATAGAATATTATATTACCGATATCGACTTTTTTAAGCCGAAGTAACCTAGTTGATGATAAGAAGACAATAATACGAATAATAATAAACGACTTTAACTTACTTAAGTTTAGTGGATCCATTAGTAGACATTAGCGGCCACTGAGATACTCTTAAGGCAGTTGATAGTCTAGACTACAATTTAGAGTCTATAGAATTAATTTTAAAATCTGGCCTGTAGAATAGCTTATAGTCTACTTTATAGCGCATTTTATGACTTAAAGGGTTTGTAGTCCTGCCTATAAAACAGTTTTGTCTCTAAGACTGTTTTTGATCTGCCCTGTAGGACAGCTTATATTCTGACCTATAGACCAGTTCATATAGCTTATGGTCTATATAGTAGTTTTAATTCTTATAAATCTGATTCAACTCAAATATTTTAAAAATATTTAAAAGTTTTCTATTTAACTGATTTTTTTATAAAACTTGTCCAACGTAGGCGTATGATTATTATTAATTCTTAAGTAAGCTTAGATTTAATTGAATATTTTCTAAACTAAAATTCGTAGAAAATAAAGTGGTATCGCAAATGAAAGCTAAGATTACTGGTAATCGTAATAATATGGACAGTAATTGATAAATTATCAATGAGATGTATTAAATTCCTTAAAATATCAGTTTGAAAATTATTCTGTAAGGTAGTTTATAGTACAATCTATGATACAATTGATAGTCTAATCCATAATTGATATTACAGTCTTTTTTTTTTTTTTGTGGTCCTGATAACATAAGAATTAATTACGATATTCCTAAAATAGCGTCGATTTTTCCAAAAACTAATTTTATTATTCGAATACATTTGAGTGTCTTTACAAATTACGTTATTTTTTCGTCTAGATTTACAATTTTCTTATTTTTGTCCAGATCCGCCTTTTTACAGCATATTTGTTTGATGAAGGAAAACACGTGACTATTGCTTCTGGTTAAAATGGTCAAGAACAAAAAACGAAATCTTATTATTTGAACTTTGTTAACAAATGTGAAAAGCAACAAAATTCTTCCTTAAGTTCAATAAAAGAGAAAATTAGAAGGAAGTGAAAAACAAAACAATTATTTCCTGGTAATTTTTTGTTACAGTTTTTGGGAATGTAAAATGAAGGATTTGGAAGGAATTAAGAAGGCTGATTATTAAAACAAACAATAAAATTTTAAAAGTAAATTTTTGCAATGTTCATAGAAAAGCGTTAAACTTAGTTTAATAATAATTTCGTCGGGTTGGCGTATGATTAATATTAATTATGAGATAATTTCACAAAAACAGCTATAATTTAAAAACTATAACAGCTTTCAGCTTTTTGAAAACATCAAATTAGAGGCAACATTTGTAGCTTTTTTCTAAATTCCAAAGAAAATTTTCTTTATTTATTTTCTTCTTTTTAAATTCCTCTATTTCCTTCAGACCCCTATAGAAAGCATAATTTTCATCTAATTAAATATTTGCTTTTATAAGCACAAAAACAAAAAAACCTTAACTAAATTTTGGCTATTATTACGTAGTCTTATTATAGCAAACATTAAACACGTACGTGTTCAACATATTTTTATTGTTTACATTCCAGGACAATTTTCCCCTTAAAGCTTATTTACTTTAGCTACAGTTAATATTTACTTTCGACTCTTATCAAATTGTAACACTCACGGGTAAGAGATGTTTTTCACATTAAAACAATATGTAAATGTGTGTGTGTGTTTGAATTGCCTCAGCTAAGCAAATAGTTACCAAGAATATTAGAACTGTGAATGATTTTTTTTAATTATTTAATATGAAATAATTTAAAATAAAAACAACGTAAAAATTAAAGCAATTTATGTTCGAAAAACATAATAACTGTAATTCAAGAATACAGTCAAATTTTAGCTTTTAAACACGGTTTAAGTCTAGCCTATGAGACAGTTTACAATTCAGACTATAAGACAGTTTATAGTCTAGACTAGTAGGGACAGTTGATAGTCTAGACTATAAGACAGTTTATAGTCTAGACTATAAGACAGTTATAGTCTAGACTTAAAGACGAGTTTATTAGTCTAGACGTATAAGACAAGTTTATAGTCATAGGACTATAAGACAGTTTATAGTCTAGACTATACGACAGTTATAGTCTAGACTATAAGGACAGTTTATAGTCTAGACTATAAGACAGTTTATAGTCTAGCTAAGACATTAAGTAACTAAGACAGTTTATAGTCTAGGACTATAAGACAGTTTATAGTCTAGACTATAGGACAAGGTTTATAGCTAGGACTATAAGCAGTTTATAGTCTAGACTATAAGACAGTTAAAGCTAGGACTATGAAGGACAGTTATAATAGTCGAGGACTATAAGGGCGGTTTATAGTCGTAGGACTATAAGACAGTTGTATAGTCTAGACTATAAGACCGTTTATAGTCTAGGGAATCTATAAGACAGTTTATAGTCGTAGACTATAAGACAGTTTATAGTCTAGACTATAAGACAGTTTATAGTCTAGACTATAAGACAGTTTATAGTCTAGACTATAAGACAGTTTATAGTCTAGACTATAAGACAGTTTATAGTCTAGACTATAAGACAGTTTATAGTCTAGACTATAAGACAGTTTATAGTCTAGACTATAAGACAGTTTATAGTCTAGACTATAAGACAGTTTATAGTCTAGACTATAAGACAGTTTATAGTCTAGACTATAAGACAGTTTATAGTCTAGACTATAAGACAGTTTATAGTCTAGACTATAAGACAGTTTATAGTCTAGACTATAAGACAGTTTATAGTCTAGACTATAAGACAGTTTATAGTTAGACTATAAGACAGTTTATAGTCTAGACTATAAGACAGTTTATAGTCTAGACTATAAGACAGTTTATAGTCTAGACTATAAGACAGTTTATAGTAACTATAAGACAGTTATAGTCTAGACTATAAGACAGTTTATAGTCTAGACTATAAGACAGTTTATAGTCTAGACTATAAGACAGTTTATAGTCTAGACTATAAGACAGTTTATAGTCTAGACTATAAGACAGTTTATAGTCTAGACTATAAGACAGTTTATAGTCTAGACTATAAGACAGTTTATAGTCTAGACTATAAGACAGTTTATAGTCTAGACTATAAGACAGTTTATAGTCTAGACTATAAGACAGTTTATAGTCTAGACTATAAGACAGTTTATAGTCTAGACTATAAGACAGTTTATAGTCTAGACTATAAGACAGTTTATAGTCTAGACTATAAGACAGTTTATAGTCTAGACTATAAGACAGTTTATAGTCTAGACTATAAGACAGTTTATAGTCTAGACTATAAGACAGTTTATAGTCTAGACTATAAGACAGTTTATAGTCTAGACTATAAGACAGTTTATAGTCTAGACTATATAGGACAGTTGATAGTCTAGACTATAAGACAGTTTATAGTCTAGACTATAAGACAGTTTATAGTCTAGACTATAGGACAGTTGATAGTCTAGGACTATAGGACAGTTGATAGTCTAGACTATAAGACAGTTTATAGTCTAGACTATAAGACAGTTTATAGTCTAGACATAAGACAGTTTATAGTCTAGAACTATAAGACAGTTTATAGTCTAGACTATAAGACAGTTTATAGTCTAGACTATAAGACAGTTATAGTCTAGACTATAAGACAGTTTATAGTCTAGACTATAAGACAGTTTATAGTCTAGACTATAAGACAGTTTATAGTCTAGACTATAAGACAGTTTATAGTCTAGACTATAAGACAGTTTATAGTCTAGACTATAAGACAGTTTATAGTCTAGACTATAAGACAGTTTATAGTCTAGACTATAAGACAGTTTATAGTCTAGACTATAAGACAGTTTATAGGTCTAGACTATAAGACGTTTATAGTCTAGACTATAAGACAGTTTATAGTCTAGACTATAGACAGTTTTAGTCTAGACTATAAGACAGTTTATAGTCTAGACTATAAGACAGTTTATAGTCTAGACTATAAGAGCAGTTTATAGTCTAGACTATAAGACAGTTTATAGTCTAGACTATAAGACAGTTTATAGTCTAGAACTATAAGACAGTTTATAGTCTAGACTATAAGACAGTTTATAGTCTAGACTATAAGACAGTTTATAGTCTAGACTATAAGACAGTTTATAGTCTAGACTATAAGACAGTTTATAGTCTAGACTATAAGACAGTTTATAGTCTAGACTATAAGACAGTTTTAGTCTAGACTATAAGACAGTTTATAGTCTAGACTATAAGACAGTTTATAGTCTAGACTATAAGACAGTTATAGTCTAGACTATAGGACAGTTGATAGTCTAGACTATAAGACAGTTTATAGTCTAGACTATAGGACAGTTTGATTAGTCTAGACTATAGGACAGTTTAGTCTAGCTATGGACATATCTATGGACAGTTGAAGTCTAGACTATAGGACAGTTGATAGTCTAGACTGATAGGACAGGACAGTTTATAGTCTAGACTATAAGACAGTTTATAGTCTAGACTATAAGACAGTTTATAGTCTAGACTATAAGACAGTTTATAGTCTAGACTATAAGACAGTTTATAGTCTAGACTATAAGACAGTTTATAGTCTAGACTATAAGACAGTTTATAGTCTAGACTATAAGACAGTTTATAGTCTAGACTATAAGACAGTTTATAGTCTAGACTATAGACAGTTGATAGTCTAGACTATAAGACAGTTTATAGTCTAGACTATAAGACAGTTGATAGTCTAGACTATAGGACAGTTATAGTCTAGACTATAAGACAGTTTATAGTCTAGACTATAGGACAGTTTATAGTCTAGACTATAAGACAGTTTATAGTCTAGACTATAGGACAGTTTATAGTCTAGACTATAGGACAGTTGATAGTCTAGACTATAAGACAGTTTATAGTCTAGACTATAGGACAGTTTATAGTCTAGACTATAGGACAGTTTATAGTCTAGACTATAAGACAGTTTATAGTCTAGACTATAAGACAGTTTATAGTCTAGACTATAAGACAGTTTATAGTCTAGACTATAAAGACAGTTTATAGTCTAGACTATAGACAGTTTATAGTCTAGACTATAAGACAGTTTATAGTCTAGACTATAAGAACAGTTATTAACTAAAGTTAGTCTAGACTATAAGACAGTTTATAGTCTAGACTATAAGACAGTTTTATAGTCTAGACTATAAGACAGTTTATAGTCTAGACTATAAGACAGTTTATAGTCTAGACTATAGAACAGTTGATAGTCTAGACTATAAGACAGTTTATAGTCTAGACTATAGGACAGTTGATAGTCTAGACTATAGGACAGTTGATAGTCTAGACTATAGGACAGTTGATAGTCTAGACTATAGGACAGTTGATAGTCTAGACTATAAGACAGTTTATAGTCTAGACTATAAGACAGTTTATAGTCTAGACTATAAGACAGTTTATAGTCTAGACTATAGGACAGTTGATAGTCTAGACTATAAGACAGTTTATAGTCTAGACTATAGGACAGTTGATAGTCTAGACTATAAGACAGTTATAGTCTAGACTATAGGACAGTTGATAGTCTAGACTATAAGACAGTTTATAGTCTAGACTATAGGACAGTTGATAGTCTAGACTATAGGACAGTTGATAGTCTAGACTATAGGACAGTTGATAGTCTAGACTATAGGACAGTTGATAGTCTAGACTATAGGACAGTTTATAGTCTAGACTATAGGACAGTTTATAGTCTAGACTATAAGACAGTTTATAGTCTAGACTATAGGACAGTTTATAGTCTAGACTATAGGACAGTTTATAGTCTAGACTATAGGACAGTTTATAGTCTAGACTATAAGACAGTTTATAGTCTAGACTATAGGACAGTTTATAGTCTAGACTATAAGACAGTTTATAGACTATAAGACAGTTTATAGTCTAGACTATAGGACAGTTTATAGTCTAGACTATAAGACAGTTTATAGTCTAGACTATAAGACAGTTTATAGTCTAGACTATAAGACAGTTTATAGTCTAGACTATAGAACAGTTGATAGTCTAGACTATAAGACAGTTTATAGTCTAGACTATAGGACAGTTGATAGTCTAGACTATAGGACAGTTGATAGTCTAGACTATAAGACAGTTTATAGTCTAGACTATAAGACAGTTTATAGTCTAGACTATAAGACAGTTTATAGTCTAGACTATAAGACAGTTTATAGTCTAGACTATAGGACAGTTGATAGTCTAGACTATAGGACAGTTGATAGTCTAGACTATAAGACAGTTTATAGTCTAGACTATAGGACAGTTGATAGTCTAGACTATAAGACAGTTATAGTCTAGACTATAGGACAGTTGATAGTCTAGACTATAGGACAGTTGATAGTCTAGACTATAAGACAGTTTATAGTCTAGACTATAGGACAGTTGATAGTCTAGACTATAAGACAGTTTATAGTCTAGACTATAGGACAGTTGGATAGTCTAGACTATAGGACAGTTGATAGTCTAGACTATAAGACAGTTTATAGTCTAGACTATAAGACAGTTTATAGTCTAAGACTATAGACAGTTTTATAGTCTAGACTATAAGGACAGTTTATAGTCTAGACTATAGACAGTTTATAGTCTAGACTATAAAGACAGTTTATAGTCTAGACTATAAGACAGTTTATAGTCTAGACTATAAGACAGTTTATAGTCATAGACTATAAGACAGTTATAGTGTAGGACTATAAGACAGTTTATAGTGTAGACTATAAGACAGTTTATAGTGTAGACTATAAGACAGTTTTAGTCTAGACTATAAGACAGTTTATAGTCTAGACTATAAGACAGTTTATAGTCTAGACTATAAGACAGTTTATAGTCTAGACAATAAGACAGTTTATAGTCTAGACTATAAGACAGTTTATAGTCTAGACTATAAGACAGTTTATAGTCTAGACTATAAGACAGTTTTATAGTCTAGACTATAAGACAGTTTATAGTCTAGACTATAAGACAGTTTATAGTCTAGACTATAAGACAGTTTATAGTCTAGACTATAAGACAGTTTTATAGTCTAGACTATAAGACAGTTTATAGTCTAGACTATAAGACAGTTTATAGTCTAGACTATAAGACAGTTTATAGTCTAGACAATAAGACAGTTTATAGTCTAGACTATAAGACAGTTTTATAGTCTACTCTAATAAGACACTATAAGACAGTTTATAGTCTACACTATAAGACAGTTTATAGTCTACACTATAAGACAGTTTATAGTCTACACTATAAGACATTATTTTTTATAAAACTTGCCTACCGAGACGTATGATTAATATTAATTCTTAAGTGTTTTATATTTAATGAAATATTTTCTAAACTAAAATTCGTAGGAAGTCAATTCATACCGCAAATGAAAGCTACGATTTTTAGTTATCTTAAAATATAACCATTAATTAATAAATTATTCATATATAATTAAATTTAATAAAATTGATGAAAACTCCTTAAAACCTCAAATTATAGAATTATGTCCTTTAACTGTAATTCTTGCACTCAGTTTCAAAGGCTTGTTTTTCTTGAACTGTCTCCCTTTACATATGTCTCTTTGGCTTTCAAACTAATTATATTTCTATGTAAAACATTGTTTATATATTTATATATTGACTAAAATGTATATGTATGTCAATATACTCATGTTTATAACACATCATTTGCAACCACAAAAGTTATGAAACAGATTTCTAAAATATCATATAATAATTTATAGAAAATTAATTGAAATTGCCAAAATGTTTTCCTCTCCCCCTCCCGAATATCAAAAGAAATGAAAACAATTTGTTTCGTATATAATGGAAATTTTGTAATGATTTAGTTATTAGAAAATTTTAATGAAATAAATTTAATTTGTTTTATTAAAAAGTTAATTAGATTCATTCAAATAAATTTATTGTACAATAATTAAAGACGTTTTTATAACTCTTAATGGTTTTAAGGCTTAATTGCTGTTATTGGGAGATCTCTTTACCAAAATTTTGTGGCTGAATATCTTATGATTCGAATGCACCCAAAAATAACATTTTTGCATTTTAATTGCCTAAGTTATAGGCAATTTTATGCAATGACTAAATAATTAATATTAATCATATGTCCAGCATGTCATATTTAGAAAATATTAAATAACTTTTAAACCAATTAAGCGATTTTCCTTAAATTTATAAGATCAATTCAACAGAAAATAAAGTTTCTATTATAATCACGTTATATATTATATCGGCCGCCACTAACCCCTAATTGAAGCTGAGGGAAAAATCTACAAAATATTATATAACTTTAAAACCTATAGAGCCATTTACTTCAAATTTGAAAGCTTAATATAACTGAATATAATTCTTTTAATAAATACACTTAATGTATTATATCGGTCGCCACTAATCCTTAATTGGAGCCATAGGAAAAGTAAAAACCATATTTTACAAATTCCTTCTTTCATACTTTTTTATTTCCCTTCTTATATTTTATTCTCTTTCATCTTCAAGTGCTTCATAATTTATAAATTTTATTTTTTTATTTTATAGTTTATTTATCCTTTAAGTCTTTTCCTTTAAACTTAATATTTCATTTATGTCTTTTATTTCTCATCGTCTTTCTTATTTTTTTTTTTTCTTATTCCAGTTTAAAATTAATTTTTAATCCCCGCCACAACAAATGAACTTTATAAAGCTCATTAGAGCCACAAAATTACTTTCTTTCTTCTTATAATCTTCTCTTTCTTTTTCCGCCCAAAAGAAAGTCCTTTTCCGGAAAAATGTATATGTTTCATGTTAAAACAAGCAAAGAAGCGGTGAAATAGAGGAGCCTTAAACACAGTTCGCTTTCATGAGGACTTTTTAAGTTCTTTATATTTTGGCGAAGGCAATAAATTGGCTTGTTTAAGTGGAATTATTTCATGTAATTTTTTTCTGCTTTTTTGGCCGAACGAAAAAACACAAGACGCAGTAAAACGGAAAATAATTGTATTGAAGCAAGAAAATAAGAAAAATATATAACAATGACTTGCGTGAGAATTTTTTATGTAGTAAAGAAAAAACAACTAAAATAATGGAAGACTACACAGCCAGAAGAGAAAAATGTGGTTAACAAATTTTTCATGTTACATGAAAGATGAGTACTTTAACGAGGGCGGATTAAAATGAAAATTTAAAAAAATCTGAATCTAAGAAAAATTCATCATTCATTATAAATTTTATAATTTTATAACTTTATAATTTTTATATTCTATAAGTTTATAACATTATTATTAAATACCGCACTATGATCCGGGACAATTCTTCAGATATCGGTCTATAAAGAACTGAAATAATTTCATTGAGACCGAGTTATTCCTTTGAATGCAATAATGCTCAGAACAGACGGACGGATGGACAGACAGAAGCAAATGACGAAATTAGCTCGGACACTTACTTGGGGTAATAACATACATTCCTTATGATGTCTCGATTTTTTTCCGAGATATTATTTATGGGGTGATCAACTTATTTTGCCCTTATTGACCGATGTGTAAACAACGAACAATTTGAGTTATTTTCTTTCAGTTTTTATTGTTGGTGAACGGACGGTATGGACGGACAGACTGATGAACAAAGCTAAAGCAATTTTACTTTTAATTTTCTTTAAAATTTCAAGAACCATATGTGTCTAAATTTTCGGTAGATATAACACAAATAAAATTAAATTAGGATCTTATGAAGAAAAGTGTTGTAAATTTTTACTTTTCTTGTGAAATTCCAAAAAAGAGATGGACGGACGGACAGACAAGCGCACATTTCCAAATCTGGTGTGATTTCGATTTATTCTAAAGAAATATATCCTCTATAATGACTTGATTTTTTCTAGGGTGTTAGTTTTTATATTAAAAACTTCTAAACCCACATTAACTGAGATCAAGAGCAAACAATCTGAATTAATTTCTTTTAATTTGTATTTTTGTTTTGAAGCATGAACAGATGGACGAGCGGACAGACAGTTGAACATAGCTTAACTGAGTCAGATCATGGATTTGTGGCAAAATATTTAAACTATATGGGGTTTTGATTTTTTACTGGAATAATACAGAGGAACATATATTAATTAATCCTCATTATTGTGAAGAAGAAGGTGAAGGTATGGCCGATATTAATTTTCATTTTTCATTTCTAAGTAAAAGTGATAAAAAAGAGGGACGGACAGACAGACAGTTGCAAATGGTTAAATTGTTCAACTTGGTATACGAAATTATATACGCTGTGATGTCCTGACTTTTGCAGGGTATTACCTATGATAATACGGATATAATGTGCTCTTATTAATCGAGATTAATAAACATTTCATCGGAGTAAATTTTATTCAATTCGTATTTTTTAGTTGGAACATGAATGTAAGGATGGACGGCTGGACAGACAGTTTAAAAAGGCTAACTTAAGACAGATTTAGATTTGGTCTTAAATAAATGAACTCTATGGGGTTTTAGTTTTATACTGCTGCAACACCAGGAATAATGAACTTAAAAAACATTCCTTAAGCGCTTGTGTTTAAAAAGCGTGTAATTGGTAAAAATTAGTTTTTTTATTTAATTTGAAAGGGAAAATGCTAACTGCAGCTAGACGGACGGACAGACAGGAATACAAAGCTAAATTAGCTTTGATTTTGACTTGATCAAAAAATATATATTTTCCAAAATATATATAACTTTTCCAAAATATGTGCAATATCCTTGATGAACTTAATTGACCTCTATTTAACGGGATCAATAAGAAACCATTTGATTAAGTTTCCATAATTATGTATTAACGTATAGACTGACGGACAGACAGCTAAGAATGCTATAAATCGAGTCATATATTATTATGGTTAAGGAATTTATAAAGTATGAAGGGTCTTGAATTTATTATGGTATAAGAACTGTGTTAATTTACATAATTAACAGTCATTAGTGCGTTTTGGCAAAAGAGGGTTTATTAAGTTAAAAGTTAAAATTTTTGTCTAGATTTTAAGTCATGTTAACATCATTTGAAAACTACCCTCGTTATGTTTTTGCCATGTGTACATAATATTTAATGCTTTTTATTGTTTGTTATATTATTTCTTTGGTTTTACACTTGTTCTTGTAGATATTTTTTCAACATCACAAAATAAGTTCTTTTTCAGTTTTTTTGAATTGTGCAAACTACTTAAAATTTTCATTGTTCTACAAAAAAAAAAAAAAAAAAAAAAAACAAAATAAGAAAAATTCTTTAGAGCATTAATTTTTTTCTTTATTTTAAAATATAATTTTTTTCCCCCGATTCTTATTACAACTTGTTCGCAATGAGATTTTACACATAAAAAAAATATTCTTTTGTATTTAAGTAACGAACTTTAAAACAATGAAAAAAAGTGCGAATGATGTTTTCTTGAAAAGCAAAAAAGAACTGAAATTGAAACTTTTTTGTTTCTTCTGGAAAAATAACAACATTTTAATAAGATTAATTTCATGCACATTTCATCTCTTATTTTAGTTGTTTTTTTAACTAAAATGTGTGAATTAGTTGTATTTTTCCAGCTAAAAACATTAAAAGAGGGTGTTTTATCATTGACAGTTGTAAGGGAATTTCTGTGAGCTAAAAATACCACAAAAACTATGGAATTTTATGTCTAATTTGGTTTTGGAGAGAAATTCATGATTTTGAAATATTTAAGAAAATTTTGAATATTATTTTTTAGAGACTTAATAAAAATTCATTTAACATTATCATACCCTCCACCAATGGTGAAACTTTGTCATTCCGTGTGTAACGCTTAGAAGGAATAAATGTATATGTTTTCTTGCTTTAAATCAAAATCTTAGTTGATTTAGCTATGTCCGTCCGTCTGTCTGTCTATCTGTCTGTCTGTCTCTTTGTCTGACCGTCTGTCTGTTGGGAGCACGCTCACATCCGCAATAATTAACAAAGCTAAATGAAATTTGGCCTGAGTACTTCTTATAGTCCTGAGATATTTCCTATTTAAAAATATCAAAATCGGTTCAGAACATTAAAAGATATTAACCGATATCTGAGGCAATTTCTAAATTAAGACAAATTAGAATGAAATATAAAGCTGTATGTACTTCATTGTCATGTATGTATGAGTGTGCATGTACAAAATATATTTGGATTAATGTATTTACTTCACACACATTTGTGTTGGAGGGCATTGAAGATTCGTCACAGCCGAATATAGCATTCTTACATGTTTTTCCTATAATATGTGATCTTTTATTTGAGTTGTATTTTCTTGATTCCTTAGAATGTTGCAGAATATTTGCTCCTACACGTATTTTTGGTAATTTTTGGTCAATTGCATTTATTGATTTTTCTTATGGACTTGATCTCACAATTAAGCACGTAAATCTTATGTTTGTCAAGAATTAAAAGATTTAAAGTTATTTTTCTTTGAAATTGTTCATTTTGTTCTTTTATTTCTAATTGACTTAATCTACACTCTCCTACATATCAAATGTAATTTATGTCATTTTCACAATGTTACAAAATAATTTCTCTTTATCTATTTTCATTATATTCCAAAAATCAAGAAACTACGCAAAAAGGCATTTAATTCAAATTCATAAATAATATAAAGAATTTTTATAGCCTCCACCACCACAATTGGTGAAAAGGGTGTAGAGGTGTAACGCTAAGAAAGAAACATCTCAGACTCTATAATGTAAATATATATTTTTGCAACAAATCAATATTTTAGTCGATTAGCTATGTCCATCTGTCTGTCTGTCCGTCTTTTGTCTGTCTGTTCTTAGCACACTCACAACCACACTAATTAACAGAGCACCATGAAATTTGTCCTGAATATTTATCATAGTCCTGAGAAATTTCCCATTTAAAAACAGCAAAATCGGTTCAGAATGCTAAAAGATATAGACCGATATATGAAACAATCTCTAAATTAAACCAAAATTTTTTTGTAAAGTGGTGAATTTTGAATCGACAAATAAGAATGAAATATAAAGCCATATGTACTTCATTACCATTCAAAAAAATTATCAAAATCGGTTCAGTAGAAAAAGAGTTATAGTCACAAAAATAACTAATATTATGACTCTTTCAGTGTTCCGGTGTTTTCTTTAAGAAAAAAAATTATATAATGTATACGTCTGTGAATGTATGTATAATAGTGCATGTATGAAACATAACGTATATACTTCACACACATTTTTAGTGAAGGGTATTAAAGATTCGGCATAACCCAATATAACATTCTTACTTGTGTTATTTAAACTTTTATACTGAATTAGTTTTACTTTCCAAAATTATTTCATTTATAATTTTCCTCCTTTTCTTCTTTAGAGTATATAAAATAAATCAATTTGGACATATCACTTGCCTTTTGCACACAATAATCCTTTTTTGTTTGTTTTGCTTTTATTCTCGTAACATGAGTAGAAATTATTGTTTGTTCTAAATCATATAAATTGTAGAAATTGAACTTCAAGTTAAAACTCATATTTTATATGGATAATGAGAGTGTGTGTGAGTGTATGTGTAAATTTAATTGTAAGAACAAAAAGTTAAATATTATGCAATTTGTTGTAGCAGGAAAAAAGAGTTAAATAAAAAATGGTTTTCAAGGAAGAAGCAGAAATTTATTTGAGATTTAAAGGCCCTCAAAAAAGGGTAAAATATAAAAATTGAAAAAAATTACAAAATTTCTTCATATGCGTTTCATAAGGCTAAATAAGTTACATTTTACAAAGCGTTATACCCAGAAACAATCGACATACCATACAGTATTTAAATTTTTAAATCAAATGAAAATCTGATTCGATTAAGAATCGCTTATCTGTCTGTCCGTCTGTCCATTTATTCGTTCACCCTCATGTTCAAAACAAAAATACAACATCAAAGAAATTACATCACATTGTTTTCTGTCGATTTCGATTAATGAAGGCATATTGAATTTGTAATGTGGTAAATAACAGTCCACTCCAAAAACAAGACATAACAATGGTTACATTTTCTTAGACCAAGCAAATATCTGTACTGATTTTACCATTTGCAGTTGTCCGTCCGTCCGTCTGTCCATCTATCTAACAAATGAAAACTAAAAAATAATATCGTCCTTACACCTTTCGCCCACCATAACGTTATTAGGACTAAATCAAGTTAACTTCCCCAGTTTAACACCTGCATTAAATAAGAACTTCACGAACTTTATAAATGTTCACAAATGTTCACTAAAAATTCAAATTTTCACTAAAAATTCAAATTTTCACTAAAAATTCAAATTTTCACAAAAAATTCAAATTTTCACTAAAAATTCAAATTTTCACTAAAAATTCAAATTTTCACTAAAAATTCAAATTTTCACTAAAAATTCAAATTTTCACTAAAAATTCAAATTTTCACTAAAAATTCAAATTTTCACTAAAAATTCAAATTTTCACTAAAAATTCAAATTTTCACTAAAAATTCAAATTTTCACTAAAAATTCAAATTTTCACTAAAAATTCAAATTTTCACTAAAAATTCAATTTTTCACTAAAAATTCAAATTTTCACTAAAAATTCAAATTTTCACTAAAAATTCAAATTTTCACTAAAAATTCAAATTTTCACTAAAAATTCAAATTTTCACTAAAAATTCAAATTTTCACTAAAAATTCAATTTTTCACTAAAAATTCAATTTTTCACTAAAAATTCAATTTTTCACTAAAAATTCAATTTTTCACTAAAAATTCAATTTTTCACTAAAAATTCAATATTTCACTAAAAATTCAAATTTTCACTAAAAATTCAAATTTTCACTAAAAATTCAAATTTTCACTAAAAATTCAAATTTTCACTAAAAATTCAAATTTTCACTAAAAATTCAAATTTTCACTAAAAATTCAAATTTTCACTAAAAATTCAAATTTTCACTAAAAATTCAAATTTTCACTAAAAATTCAAATGTTCACTAAAATTCAAATGTTCACTAAAAATTCAAATGTTCACTAAAAATTCAAATGTTCACTAAAAATTCAAATGTTCACTAAAAATTCAAATTTTCAATAAAAATTCAAATTTTCAATAAAAATTCAAATTTTCACTAAAAATTCAAATTTTCACTAAAAATTCAAATTTTCACTAAAAATTCAAATTTTCACTAAAAATTCAAATTTTCACTAAAAATTCAATTTTCATTAAAAATTCAATTTTTCATTAAAAATTCAATTTTCATTAAAAATTCAATTTTTCATTAAAAATTCAATTTTCATTAAAAATTCAATTTTTCACTAAAAATTCAATTTTCCACTAAAAATTCCATTTTTCACTAAAAAATTAAATTTTTCACCAAAAATTCAAATGTTCACAAAAAATTCAAATTTTCACAAAAAATTCAAATTTTCACAAAAAATTCAAATTTTCACAAAAAATTCAAATTTTCACAAAAATTCAAATTTTCACAAAAAATTCAAATTTTCACAAAAAATTCAAATTTTCACTAAAAATTCAAATTTTCACTAAAAATTCAAATTTTCACTAAAATTCAAATTTTCACTAAAAATTCAAAATTTTCACTAAAAATTCAAAATTTTCACAAAAAATTCAAAATTTTCACAAAAAATTCAAATTTTCACAAAAAATTCAAATTTTCACAAAAAATTCAAATTTTCACTAAAAATTCAAATTTTCACAAAAAATTCAAATTTTCACAAAAAATTCAAATTTTCACTAAAAATTCAAATTTTCACAAAAAATTCAAATTTTCACTAAAAATTCAAATTTTCACTCAAAATTCAAATTTTTACTAAAAATTCAAATTTTCACCAAAAATTCAAATTTTCACTAAAAATTCAAATTTTCACTAAAAAATCAAATTTTCACTAAAAATTAAAATTTTCACTAAAAATTCATATTTTCATTTTTCACTAAAAATTCAAATTTTCACTAAAAATTAAAATTTTCACTAAAAATTCAAATTTTCACTAAAAATTAAAATTTTCACTAAAAATTCAAATTTTCACAAAAAATTCAAATTTTCACTAAAATTTTAAATTTTCACAAAAAATTCATATTTTCACTAAAAATTCAAATTTTCACAAAAAATTCAAATTTTCACTAAAAATTCAAATTTTCACTAAAAATTCAAATTTTCACTAAAAATTCAAATTTTCACTAAAAATTCAAAATTTCACTAAAAATTCAAATTTTCACTAAAAATTCAATTTTCACTAAAAATTCAAATTTTCACTAAAAATTTAAATAATGGAATAAAATAAATCCGAAAATCACCTAGATCGGTTCAGTAAAAGAGAGTTTTGAAAAGGACAACCAAATTAATTCCAAATGAAATTATTGAGATTTCAGGAGACTTTTTCGATAACAATATTCCATTAGAATATGGCTCCATTAAAAGGGCAAATAATACGTTTAAGGATTATAATTAATAGTGTGCTTAAAGCTTGAATTCCATTTCATTGATCTTCAAAAATTTATGAAAATCGCTCGATAAATTTAGAAGTTATTTTCAATTTAAATTTGTAATCCCAGACGTATGATTAATATTAATTAAGTAGTCATTGGCCAAAATAAGCTATAACTTAGGCAACTAAAAAGATAGAAATTTAGTTTTGAAAAGAATTAGAAGATAACATATTAAGCTCTTGAAAATAAAGCTCCTTTCTTCAAATGATATTTTTATTTGTGTAAATTAAGCGCGTTTAAGTAGAAACTTCATTAAAGACCATAATAAAAGTATTTTTGTACGACTATTTTTTCTGTTATTCTCTATTAAGTGAAAAGAATCCTTATTACAATTATTTAAACAAAAGCTTATTAAATGAATGCACACCACTTCTGTTTTAAACATTAAAATCATTTAAGTTGTTTTCCTCTTATAGTTCACCTTTGATCTAAATTTTATTTCTATTTTCCCCCATTTTCTCTACATTCAACACGATAATAAAAATGATACCTAAAAGTTCATATTTAAAAATGTTTTCAAACTTGTGCAGTTTGTTAGTGAACCAAATAGGATGGGAGAAACCATGAAAACTGCACAAGGACATGGACAGTTTAAGGTAAACTTGTGCTTGAAATATAATGCCTAAATAGTGTAAAATATTTAATATTACTGCACACAGTTTTATACAAATGAAGGTCATTATTATGTGATTAAATGGAAAATAAAAGGAAGAAGAGAAAACTAATAGCTCTGAGGTATTTGGTAAGGAAACAGTGAAAGCATAATAGAAAAAATTAAAAAAAAATATATAAATGTTTTATAAATATGATATTTGTTTAAATATTTTAATTAATTAGAAAGTCATAATAAAAAAGTTATTTAAGCTTTTGTTACCTTAATTTCTTAGCTTTCAAGCGCAATTTTAACCAAGCTTTTAGCTTCTAAATTGCAAGAGTTATAGCAATATATATGAAATTACTTTTGAATTTATATTAATCATACGTTCAGTATGTGTATTTGTTAAATAAAATTTAAAACTTTAATAACTTCGAAAGTACTGTTACGAGTTTTATGAAATTTAAAACATAAAAACACAAGATATTAAGCTTTATTAAATGTACATCAAAATGTATATAGTTAAGGCACAGTGGGTGTTACAGAATGATAAACTTGCTCAAATTAATTTCTCAAATTTTTATCTTTTCATAATTTAACTTATTTCCTTCCTTATTTAAATGTATTGTTGTATGTAACAATGAATCTCTTCAAGATGTTGCAGTTCTCAGTTTCTAAATAAAATAGAAAAAAAATATCTTGCAACTTGTTGAACGTTATCTTGTTTCTTTTTCTATGCATCCGTTTCAGAAAGACAAAAGGCTGTTTGTCTCTCCCTGGGTATAAGTATTTACCAGCCAAATAGAAATAAAAGGACATTTTATAAAAAAATATATATAGAAAATCATTGTATGTGTGAATAAAAGATAGAATATGTGTGAACACACATACATATTTATATACGGAGAAATAAGGTCAAATTAATAGACAGATAGCAATAAAGGCCTTTAAAAGGACCTTTTTTTAAAATTATGTAAACTATGGCATTTGAGAATTTTTTAAAAAATATTTAAAAATCCTAAATTAAATCCACTTTGGTAGGACTTTCACAAAACAATTCTTGAATGATTTTAAAAGGAATTTTCTTTAAGGTCTTTAAAATAACATCGAGTTTCTAAGAATGTTCTTGAAGCGACTTAAAAACAAGCTTTAGAGAATTTATCCTAAAAGGATATTAAAAGGACTCGCATTATAGATAGACATTTTACTTTTTAAAGAACTTTGTTCTGTATTTTTTTTTAGAAGAAAAGAAAGTTTTACAAAAATTAATAAAGAAGTCCTTGAAAAGAAATTTCCCAAAAAGACACCTTTTAAAAGATTATCCTGTAAATATTTCAGGAGCAATTCTCAAGAAGTCCTCATATGTAATCTAATGAAAAGGCCTTTAACAGGGCCTCCGGAGGACTTCTTGGGGAGAAGGATTTATTTTCTTCTCAAAACTGTTTCTAGAAATCTTTTCAAAAGTCTTAAAGAAAATTATCTGAAAAGGACTTTAAAGGACTCTACTTTCAGAAGTTTGGTAATATATTTAGGGAATGTTTTTAAAGGAGTCTTTCAAAGATTAAACCAGAAGTAGTTTAAAAGGAATTACCCAAAAGGTTTAAAAACCCTTTTAAAAGACTGTCCAGTTTCAGAAGCAGTTCTCAGAAAGTCTTTGGATGTAAACTACCTTCGGAAAAACCTTAAAAAGTTTTCCTTAAAAGTGATTTTGAAAAAACTTGTCTAAATTATAAGAAGACTTTTAAGAGAGATTTTCCAGAAGGTTTTAAAAAAACTTTATTTGAAAGTCTTTTAAAAGAAGTACTGAAGCAAACTTTTGAGAAGGTTTTTAATAGAACCTCCGGAAGGACTCTCTTTTGGAAGCTGTTTGTACTAGAACAGAGCTTCATCTCTTAAAATAAAAACTTCTTTAGAAATCTGCTGAAATAATTTCCCAAGATTATTTTCAAAAAGCCTTGATGTCCTCCTTTTAAAAGAACTTCTCAAGAAACCCTTTGAAAGCAGTCCTTTGGGAGACTTTATTGCAGGAATATTTCTCAAAAAAAATCCAAAAAGATCTTCTAATGATGTTTATTAAAACCTTTTTAAAAAAATAGTATATTAAAGGACTTCATCAGGAGACCTTTAAAAGTATTTTAATAAAACAATTTCTCAAAAGGGCTTTAAAAAATTTATCAACTAAAATTTTACACAAAGGACTTTAAAATGACTTAAATTCCAGGTTCAAAGGAACATAAACTTTTTTAATTTAATTATTTACCTGGGGGTAAAGAAATACAAATCTTTTAAGTGCCACTGTAAATGCAATGAAAGAAAAAATATTGAATAAATATTTTATTTAGAGACTGTATTGAATTGTTTACATTTTTTACAAAATGTCAAAAATGTATAAAATTTTTAATTTAATAAATTTTCGTTGAAAAACTTCTTTAAACCAAATGTCAAGTTCAAAAACGTGATTTTGCATTATTTACCTAATGTAAATAATGTAGATAATTATTTAATCTAATGTAAATAAATATTTACCTAATGTTAATAATTTATTCAAAAATTTTCGTTCGCTAAAAAAATGTAAGAAATAGTTTTTGTTTCATTGTTTACATTTTTTACGTGATATAATTGCCAAAATGTATGTTCTGGTTCCAGCATTTTGGAATTGATATATCGAATTAAAATTTATTAAAAACACAGAACAAGTTAATATCAATTCTTTACATTACATTACATTACATGACATTAAATCTTTACATTTTTTACATGGCGTCAACAATTGTCTAATTTATATACTTACATAAATCTAATAAAATTAGGAGTAAGAAGAAAATATTCAATAAATGTTATTTATTTATTTTAATTGTTTACTTTATGTAAACAACGCCTTAATTCTTAAAAGATCTAAGAAAACAAATTACTTTTTATTCAAGACTAATAATTTTGGCATAAAATGACTTTTAAAGGAAATTGTTTGGAATACTCTTATCGAATTCCTAAACTTTTTAAGATATAATACTTTTTTCAATTGTTTACATTTTTTACATGATGTCAACAATGACAAATTGTATTTCTGGTGAAGTTCTGTAACAAACTCAATATTAAAGTACATTTAAGAAGAAATTTAAAGTTTGTTGATATTGATTTAATTAATTACCTCCTGTAAACAATCACAAAATTTCATTTACTCTTTCAAAAATTATATATATTTTTTTAATTTTAATAATTTATAAAGTATTCGTAGTTATTTACATAATTTACATAGTGTCAATATTATTTTTTTAGTGTAAATAATTGAAATAAATGTTACTTATTAAATTGTTAAAAAAATAAACTGGATTAAAGAGTATTTTTCAATTATTTACATTTTTGTCAATTATTTACATTGTGTCAAAATTGCTAAAAAAATCATTATTTTTCTCAAGTAAAAAAATAAAAATCATGTATATTTATTGGTTTAGCTGTAAACATTATGTGATTTTTAATAAATGACAATTTTTTTTTTAACTTTTTACATTATTTACACAATGTCAACTTCATTTCCTTATAGTAAATAATAAAAATTTAATAACATTTCTTACAACAAACCAATAACTTTATTGAAAACGCATCCATTTTAATTGTTTACATTTTTTACATAATGTCAATAATTCCAAATTTTATATTTCAGAAAAAAAATTCAGAAAAAACATCAAATTAAATGTTTACCACATGTAAACAATTTAAAATCTTCCCTGATTTTTATAAATTTTGTAAAAATTTGAATTGTTTTGAAGTATTAACATGATTTACTTTACTTTTAAATTTTTTACTAAATGTCAAAATAATTTTCTATGTGTAAAAACTTTAATTTTGTAAAACTAATTAAAGACAATTTAAATTTTAATTTAAGATCAAAAATTTTGTTAAAATATTAATTTTGTTGAATTGTTTACATTCTTGACATAATGTCAAGAATTCTGAAAATTTTTTCACTACTTTAGTTTTTTAAGAAAATCACCGTTAAAGCAAAATTTCTCAAAAATATGACTTAATATTTTTATTGAATTATTGACCTTATGTAAACAATAATAAATCTTGCTTGTCTTTTCTAAATTTTGTAAAAACTAAATTGTTTTAAATTATTGACAGGATTTGCTTAATTTTTGAAATTTTTTACTTAATGTAAACGTTTACTTTTAGTGTAAAAATTTTTAATTTTATAAAAATTCTTTAAATAAAACTTTAATTTTAATTTTACTTCAACCATTTGAGTTTAAATAACATTTTTGTTTTTTACATTTCGTACATGATGTCAATAATTGCTAAAACTGTATTTTTAAACGTCTTAAAAAATCTAAACTTTAATTTTTTTTAACACTGAGTAATACAAATTGTTTATTTGTTTACCTCATGTAAACAATTAAAAAATCTTACTTATTTCCTTAAAATATTAAAAAATTTTAATGTCCTGCCATTCATGACAAATTTGAGTTAATTTTAACATTATTTACGTCATGTAAACAATGTAATTTTTTATAAGAAATTTAAAGTAAAAAATTTATTTCTTTTTGCATGACCTTTAAAGGCCTTAATTTAGGCTTTTTAACAAAAACCTCCTCATTTTTTTTAAATATCTGTATGTGTGATTGTGTTCATTTATATGTCTTTGTCGTGGGAAGTGATGTCAATGCTAAGGTAACTAACAATATCATGTGTCATTGTAGTTATTTATTTTATTTTCACAAAAAAGTGTAACAAAAAATCTTGTAATTCTAACGTTCTTCTGTCTCCTGCTCGGTAGCTGTATAAAAGAGATCAAGGTTAAAAATATTTTTACTGCATTAAATATTGCCTAAGGAGGTTTTTCACAAAAAAAAAGAGGAAAATAAATAAATTTTCTACACATACGCATACATGTTTAAAATGTAGTCTTTTAAAGGAGTAAAAAGGAAGACACTGGTTTTTTGTTTTAAACATCTTTTCAGCTTGAAGAAAGTTTATAAAATTAAAGTATTTTACTGTGTTGAGGTTTATAGTGGACCAGAAATGTCTTTAAATATAAAAAATCTTCAATTCACATTTAATATTCAGTGCTTGGAGCTGAAAAAATCAATTTTTTTGAATGTTGTTTTAAAAATTTTAAAATTAACTTGAAAATTTACTAAATTCGGTAAACTATTTTAAAAAGTTAGTTATAGTTTCAAAAAGAGTAATTTCTTGAGTTACAAAAGCAATTTAAATCAAGCTTCTATCATTAAAATTGCCTGAGTTAAAGCAATTTTTATAAAATTACTTATGAATTAATATCAATCATACGCCTTGTAAATAATTTCCCACAAACAAGTTTAAGCCTTTATAACTTCTAAAGTATTTTTACGATCTTCAAGAAATTTAAAAGATAAAAAGAAAAGAATCAGCACTATCAAAAACTTAGAACCATTTTTCGCACTATGGGTCTTGCGTTAAAGATTTCTTAAATAATTTTCCACATTTAAATATTTCAACAATTTCTAACTTTTAGTCCTCTTATTTCCTTGTCACTCTGTTATTGCACTTGTGCTCAATCCTTTTTCTCTCTTGTCTTTTTCGTTTTTTTGTCACATTCATTTGGTATACATTTGCCATTGTTCACATTTTGCTCTATAAATATTTAAACAGTTTGATATTCTTTCTACAAGTTTACTTTTGATTTTCCATCTCTTTGTTTTTTTCTTCTTCTTCTGTTTGCTGCATTAAATGTAGGTGTATTAGTGTAAAAGTAGTAACTGTTATCTTGCATCATTTTATTTCCGTTTTATATTTTTCCTGTTATTTTTGAAGTGAACTTTTCAAATGTTCAAAAGTTCTTTTCTGTCATATGACAGTGAAAAGGGCGGAAAAGAGAAACTAGAAAAAAAGACCTCAAGATAAAACTTGAAAAAAAATCAATTAATTATCTTCATCTATATAACACCTAAAGCAATTACTTCATCCAGAATAAGACTTAAGTCTTAGCTTACTTCAAGTTCAGATTCTGGTTCCGATTTTAGTTCGGATTCTATCTGAAATTTTGATTCAAAATTTAATTTATAATTTAGATCGCATGATTTCTCGTAATCTAACTCATATTCCAGTTGAGATTCCAGATCAAATTCCAATTCAGATTCTTATTTAGATAGAAGTTCAAGCTTTTTATCCGATTCTAGTTCTGATTTTAAGTCTGATTGTAATTGAAAATCTGATTCAGATTCTAGTTCCGATTATAAATCAGATTCTGGTTCAGATTGTAGTTCATTTTCTACTTCAGGTTCTAGTACAAAGTCCAGTTTAGATACTCAATCGAATCAAATTACAATTCAAATTGCAGATCAGAATTTAGTTCAGATTCCAGGTTGATTATTATTCAGATTTAAGTTCAGATTCTGGACCAAATTCTGGTTCAAAATTTAGTTTAAATAATATTTCATACTCTTGACCAAATTCTGCTTAAGATTCAAGTACTGATTCCAGTTCAAATTTTACTTCATTTACTAGATCACATATATTTTCTGATTCTAATTCATGTTTTAGATCAGATTTTGGTTCATATTCTAGTTCAGATTGGAGATCATATTCTAGTTAAATTTCAGGCTCCAGCTCAGATTCTAGTCCAAATTTTATTTCTTACTCTAATTCAGATTCCATTCTAGTTCTTATTTAAGGTCCGATAGTTGTTCTGAATTTAGTTCAATTTCTGTTTGAAATTCTATTTCAGATCAAAATTCAGAATCTATTTTTTCACATTTCAAATCAAATTCTTCTCCAAGATTCTGTCTACTTCAGATTATCGCTCAATTTTTTATTGTTACACAGTATTTGAGACCAATTAAATTCTTTCCTCTAATCCCCTCAATGATTTTACATTTTTTTCTCAAAATACTTGAAATCCAGTATTAAATTTTCAAATGTTTTTTTTTCCTTTAACCTTTTATCTCAGATTATGCTTGATTTCCCTGTAAAAGGAAAAGAACCTTAAAAAATATGAAAAAAAAACAAGTAAGAATGCTATATTCGGCTATGCCGAATCTTAAATACCCTCCACCACAAATTCGTGTACAAATTAGGTTCCATAGACACACATATACTCACAAATGTATATAACACAGAAATACTTAATTAGTCATAAAATTAGTTACAATTTAAGCTATAAAATTTTTCTACTGAACTGCCTTTTTTCTACCAATTTTCATTGAGCTCTGTTAATTTTTGCGGATGTGAGCAGACAAAGAGATTGACGAAAATCGACTGAGATTTTGACTTGATGCAAGAATATATACATTATGGGGTCTGAAATAATTCATTCTTAGCGTTACACACAGAATGACAAAGTTAATATTCTCTCTCTACCACTTGTACTGTGGAGCGTATGAAAACAAAAAATATGCTTGTTATAAGCTCAAAACTATTTTCCGGGAAGGGGTCTTATATGTAGCTCCCATATAAGACCCCTTCCCGAAGTTTGGACCAAGATTGTTCATATTTATAATATACTTTTATTATAGTTAGAAAAATCATTGTGCTAAATTTTAATGGAATTGATCTTTATTTCAATGTTTTATAAACTCTAATCCGGAAAATTCCGTTATAAGGGAGCTATAGGAAAATTTGGACCGATACAGGGCAAATTAATATAATATCTTCAGAACAGTTAGCAAAATAATTGTGTCGACTTTCAGTAGAATTGGTCTTTATTTACTCGGGAAGGGGCGTTAAAATGGAGCTATATCAAAATATGGACCCACAATACAATAGAATTTGTTCAAATCTTAAAGTATTATAAGCTGTAAATCATATTCCGGGAAGGGGTCTTATATGGGAGCTACATCAAAATATGGACCCATTTTAATAAAGTTTACAACATATATTTAAAATAGCTAGAAAATTAGTTGTGCCAAATTTCAATAGAATTGGTTCAAATCTAAAAGTGTTATAAGCTATAAATCATATTCCGGGAAGGGCCTTATATGGGAGCTATATCAAAATATGGACCCATGTTAATAAATTTTATGACATATATTTAAAATAGCTAGAAAATTAGTTGTGCCAAATTTCAATAGAATTGGTTCAAATTTAAGAGTTTTATGAGCTATAAATCACATTCCGGGAAGTGGCCTTATATGGGAGCTATATCAAAATACGGACCCATGTGAATAAATTTATAGTATATATTTAAAATAGTTAAACAATTATTTGTGCCAAATTTCAATAGAATTGGTTCCAATTTAAGAGTTTTATGAGCTATAAATCAAATTCCGGGAAGGGGCCTTATATGGGAGCTATATCAAAATACGGACCCATGTGAATAAAATTTATAGTATATATTTAGAATAGTTAAACAATTATTTGTGCCAAATTTCAATAGAATTGGTTCCAATTTAAGAGTTTTATGAGCTATAAATCAAATTCCGGGAAGGGGCCTTATATGGGAGCTATATCAAAATATGGGTCCATATTAATAAAATTCACAATATATATTTAAAATAGTTGAAACAATAATTGTGCCAAATTTCAAAAGAATTAGTTCAAATTTAAAAGTTTTATAAGCTATAAATCATATTCCGGGAAAGGCCTTATATGGGAGCTATATCAAAATATGGACCCATGTTAATATAATTTATAACATATATTTAAAATAGCTAGGAAATTAGTTGTGCCAAATTTCAAAAGAATTGGTTCAAATTTAAGAGTTTTATGAGCTATAAATCACATTCCGGGAAGGGGCCTTATATGGGAGCTATATCAAAATACGGACCCATGTGAATAAAATTTATAGTATATTTTTAAAATAGTTAAACAATTATTTGTGCCAAATTTCAATAGAATTGGTTCCAATTTAAGAGTTTTATGAGCTATAAATCATATTTTGGGAAGGGGCGTTATATGGGAGCTATATCAAAATACGGACCCATGTGAATAAAATTTATAGTATATATTTAAAATAGTTAAACAATTATTTGTGCCAAATTTCAATAGAATTGGTTCCAATTTAAGAGTTTTATGAGCTATAAATCAAATTCCGGGAAGGGGCCTTATATGGGAGCTATATCAAAATACGGACCCATGTGAATAAAATTTATAGTATATATTTAGAATAGTTAAACAATTATTTGTGCCAAATTTCAATAGAATTGGTTCCAATTTAAGAGTTTTATGAGCTATAAATCAAATTCCGGGAAGGGGCCTTATATGGGAGCTATATCAAAATATGGGTCCATATTAATAAAATTCACAATATATATTTAAAATAGTTGAAACAATAATTGTGCCAAATTTCAAAAGAATTAGTTCAAATTTAAAAGTTTTATAAGCTATAAATCATATTCCGGGAAAGGCCTTATATGGGAGCTATATCAAAATATGGACCCATGTTAATATAATTTATAACATATATTTAAAATAGCTAGGAAATTAGTTGTGCCAAATTTCAAAAGAATTGGTTCAAATTTAAGAGTTTTATGAGCTATAAATCACATTCCGGGAAGGGGCCTTATATGGGAGCTATATCAAAATACGGACCCATGTGAATAAAATTTATAGTATATTTTTAAAATAGTTAAACAATTATTTGTGCCAAATTTCAATAGAATTGGTTCCAATTTAAGAGTTTTATGAGCTATAAATCATATTTTGGGAAGGGGCGTTATATGGGAGCTATATCAAAATATGGACTAATGTTAATAAACTTTATAACATATATTAAGAATGGTTTAAAAATTAGTTGTGACAAATTTTAGTAAATTATCTTAAAAATTGCGGGACATATGACACAAAGAGTTTGGGGTGTATCAAAATTTTGCATATTATAGCCTATAACTTTTTTCCGGTTAATCAGATTTTGATAATTTTTGGCACGATGATGAAGCACGTGTAATTGTATGCTAAAATTAATTTTTTGTTTAAGTCCAATTACATTTTTAGAAGAAATTATAAGAGTTCATTTTTGAAATTTTGAGGTTGTTTCAGATATCGGTCTATAACTTCCTTGCTTATAAACCGATATAGCTGGTTTTAAATAGCAAACTGCTTAGGACAATAACAAACAATGTGGCCAAGTTTTATTGAATTCAGTCAATTATTCTAGGCGTGAGAATGTTTCCAACAGACAGACAGACGGACAGACGGACAGACGGACAGACGGACATAGCTAAATCGACTCAGTTTTTGATTTGATGCAATAATATATATACATTGTTGGGTCTGAGATGATTCCTTCTTGGCGTTACATACAGAATGACAAACTTAATATACCCTCACCACTTGTGGTGGTGGAGGGTATAATTATTTACCACAATAACACCAATTTTTCTTTAACATTTGGAAATTACTTTTGTTACCTTTTTATCCATTTTTTTTATTCAAATCTCCCTCTGCTTTAGGCGAAATACTTTCATTGGGGTTTTTATAACAACAATTTTTTTTTAACAAATTGAATGTAAAATTTTGAAAGGTTATTTTACATTTATTTCATAGAAATTTGTTTTTTTTTCTCTCTACTCTCAGGTTTTGTTGGTATAAGTCATTATGTGTGTAAGTGTGTATGTGTGTGTGCAATTTTTTAGACGGAGAAAAATATAAGATAAACAAACGATGAGAGCTTTCAGTTTCATATATTATTTTACAGATTAAAAGTAAATCAAGAGTAAAGCAAAAGAAAGAGAGAGAGCAGAAGTCAAATAAATAAAAAAACAAATTCATAACCTGTAATTAGCCAAGTATATATGATCTATTTCAATTTGATTTTAGTTCAATTCTAGTTCAGTTCAAGTTCAGTTCTTGTTTAGTTTTAATTCAGATTTTAGTTCAGTTCTAATTCAAGTTCAGATATTATTTCAGTTCTAGTTCAGTTCTATTTTAGTTCTAATTAAGATTTTAGTTCAAATTTTAGTTCAGTTCTAGTAAAGTTCAGTTCTAGTTTAGTTCTAGTTCAGTTTTAGTTCAGCTTTAGTTCAGTTTTAAATCAGTTCTAGTTTAGTTTAAGTTCAGCTTTAGTTCAGTTTTAGTTCAGCTTAAGTTCAGTACTAGATCAATTCTAATTCAGTTCAAGTTCAGTTCTAGTTCAGTTTTAGTACAGTTTTAGTTCAGTTCTAGTTCAGTTTAAGTTCAGTTTTAGTTCAGTTCTAGTTCACTTCTAGTTCAGTTTTAGTTCAGTTTTAGTACAGTTCTAGTTCAGTTTTAGTACAGTTTTAGTTCAGTTCTAGTTCAGTTCCCTTTCAGTTCTAGTTCACTTCTACTTCAGTTCTAGTTCAGTTCTATTTCAGTTCTAGTTCAGTTCTTGTTCAGTTCTAGTTCAATTTTATTTCAGCTTTAGTTCAGTTCTAGTTCAGTTTTAGTACAGTCTTAGTACAGTTCTAGTTCAGTTTTAGTTCAGTTTTAGTACAGTCTTGGTACAGTTCTAGTTCAGTTCTAATTCCGATTCTAGTTCAGATTCTAGTTCAGACCTCAGTTCAGATTCAAGTACAAATTCAAGTTCAGACTCCAGTTCAGGTTGTAGTAGAGATTCTGCTTCTGATTCTAATTCTGATTTCAACTCAGATTCCGGTTCAGATTCAAGTGTAGAATGTTGTTCTGATTCCAATTCAAAATCTAGTTCTAATTTTAGTTCGGATTCTTGTTTAGAATACAGTACTGATTCTTGTTCAGATTCTACATTAGACTTCAACACAGATTTTGGTTCAGATTCTAGTTCAGAACCTGGTACAGATCTTATTAAAGATCCTAGTGCAGATTCTGGATCATATTCCAACTTAGATTTTAATTCAAATTCTATTTCCAATTTAAGACTTTTTTACCCCAATTTACATGAGATAATGGTTTGCGTATGGGTGTTATGCTTTTAATACATAAAAGAATAAAATTAATTTGAAAAAAAAATTATTAATAATTAAATTTATTTACCATAAAATTAAAAATTCTATTAATTTTTTCATTGTTTTAAAATTAAACCTCTGGGGCATACAAATTTATTGTAAATTTATTTAATTCCATTTTAATTATTTCCCAAATATTAAACCGCTTTTGTTTAAATATTTATTGAACAATAAAAAAATAAAGTTTAATTTAATTTAATAAATTTTGTAATAATTTTCATAAAATTTCATTTAAACATTTTATTGTTTACGAAATGATATTTAATTATTTTATTATAAATTATACCACAAATACAAATACAAAAACAAACACACAAGTATTAACAGCAAAAAGTTTCAGCCAATAAACTCTTCTACTCCTGCAGAAGACTAAATGGAATTATTAAGTTAAAGTGTGTATGTATATGTAAGTATACACACACATAGAAGTGTAAATGAGAATATTGACAATTTATGTAAATTATAATGATTTTATTGTTATTAAGTTCCCTTATGTGAATTTATTTTATGTAAATTATATATTATTACTTATGTATTGGTATACATCTGGTACTTATTAAAGGAGAAAAGGAAAAAATATAGAAATTTTACTATTTGAGAGATTTTTAAGATTATTTACTTAATGTAAACAATGAAAATAATATTTAAATTTTCTTAGTATTATTTAATAATGAAAAAAGTTATAAAAAATTGATTATTTACATGATTTCTTTAATTGTTTACGTATTTGACATAAAGTAAACAATTAAAAATATTTTGTATAAAAATAATAATTTTTATACAAAATATATAAATTTAAAATTTATATAAATTTTTCATTATTTACATTATGTAATTTAAGGTTATACATTATTTACATAATGTAAACAATTAAAATAAAATATTTTTCTTATAAAAATTAATATTAAAATTATGTAAATTGAATTTTCAGCTGTTTTGCATTTTTTACATTATGTAAAATAGTTATTTACATATTTTACATGGTGTAGAAAATTATAAAAACACATTTTTGCCAAAAATTTTGATTAAAATTTATTCATTTAGATTTTAAGGCATTTCAACATTAGTTACACCATGTTATTGAAATATTTACATGGCGTAAAATATTCTCACAATACCAAAATTAGTTGAAGTACAATTTTATATTATTGTCATGATGTAAAATGTTAAGAAAAACGAATTAGAAAATTATTCCCTACACAATGCAAAAATTAATTGCATAAAATTTCCATAGTTCGAATTTTAATAATTTTTACATTTTTTACATCGTGAAAACAATTATTTTATATTATTTACATGATGTAAAAAGGGAAATACTGATTTTTCTTAAAAATTTCACATAAAATTTTTTTCTTTAAATTTAGCATTCTTTATTTAAAGTAAAATGGTACTTTACATTAAGTAAATAATGTCAGTATAACAAAATACTATTTTTGAAATTGATTGAATCAGCTGAAATGGAATTTTACATAGATTAAATAATGTAAAAGAATAAGAAAAAAGCTTTAAATATCTTTAAAAGAATTTAGTATTTCTCTCAAAAATATAAAGTTTCTAATTTAAACTTCATTAATTTTGCATTGTGTACATTATGTATACAATTATTTTACATGTTTTACATGATGTGAAAATTTGAAGAAACTATTTATTTTAGTATTTTTTTTTTCAATCTCTTTATTACATGAATAGTTTACATGATGTAAAATTTCTACTTAGATTTCATTTCATTCTACATTGTTTACATCATGTAAACAATTATTTTAAATTTTTTACATGATGTAAAGACTTAGAAAATTTACTTTTTTTAATTAAATGTTTAATGATATAAAATTTCTACTTAGAATTATTTCATTCCACACTGTTTACATCATGTAAACAATTATTTTTTACATGATGTAAAGACTTAGAAAATTTACTTTTTTTAATTAAATGTTTAATGATATAAAATTTCTACTTAGAATTATTTCATTCCACACTGTTTACATCATGTAAACAATTATTTGACATTTTTTACATGATGTAAAGAATTGGAAAATTTATTTTTTTTAATAAAATTTTTCAAAAATTATTTTATTTCAACTTCTTTATTGTAAATATTGTTTACATGATAAAAAACTGCATTTTACAAAACGTAAATAATGTAAATAAATCACAAATTTAGTGTTTTATAATTTTAAAGAAAGAGTTTAGTGATTTTTTCTTATTTACTTGGAAAAATCTTGAATTCAAAAATCACCTTTAAAACATTTTCAATTTCTCTCCTTTTCTCATGAACTCTAACCCACTTCCGTTCTATTAAACAGTTAAGCAAATAAAAATCTGTAGAAAATTTTCATTTTTATTTCCATTTTCCATTTCTGTTCTGTTTACTTTTACGAATCTCTGATTTCGTTAGAGAAAAATTGAATTTTGCTGGAAAATGAAAATGAAAATACGAAAATGTTTCTCTAACTTTCGATGCCAGATAGACCAGATTGGCATTTAACTCTACAAAGTTTACGATGATGAAATTATGGTAATAAGAAGAAAACAACTACTAACTGGGAAAGTATAATAAAATGCAGCTGAAATGTTTTAAACTTTAAATCTTAAATAAAACTCTATTAAATTTAAAAATAACTAAAATTGAAGTTACTTCACAGAATAATGTTTTAAATAACGTTATTTACATCTCAAGTAAATATTATCCTTATTTTTATGCTAAGTTACTTATTTGCTTGGTTAAAGCTCATATTAAAATTATTAAAAAATTTATTAAAATTTTACATTTTAATTGAATTTTAACTGCCACAAAGAAAAGAACTTTATTTATGTTTCTTGCTGTCATTTGCATTTTTCTTTCCTTTTTCTGTTCTTTTGTAATTTTAACAAAACAAACAATTTCCGGTCATTTACTTATATTCAGCTTAACCACATTAACATATAAATTATAAGCAAATAAGGCAAAAACAGCTTAAATTAGAAATATAATCAAAAACTTAGATGAAGTGTCCTTTTTACGCAATTAAAGTCTTTTTTAACACCTAATAATGATTTTTGTAATTTTTCCAAAGTGATCACAATTTAATTTGTCTAAAAATACAATATTTACTGATTTATAGGCTTTTTTTATTTAATGACGATTTTTGAATAGTGCCCACATAAAAAAGCTTATTTCAGCTAAAAACAAAATTGTAACGGATTTATGAAAGTTCATATCATTAATATCGATTTTTGATTTATTTCAAACATGATCACGAATTAAGCTCACTTAGCCTAGAAGTTAGTATTAAGAGATTTCTCTTAATACTATTTTCACTTAATTACATTATTTAGCCATTTACACAAGATTTTAAGTTTTAATAACGATTTTGTAATTGTTGTTTTACAAAATTATCACAAATTAAGCTTATTTTTGCTTTAATTACTGATTAAGAATGTTTTGTTGATTTCTGAATTTTCCAAAAACTGATCACAGATTTAGCTTAAACCAGTTTTTTTATAGTCTATTTTTATAATGTGATCATAAATTAAGTTTATTTTGAAGTACTTCCCTAATTAAAAGTGTTACTTACGATTTTCTAATTATTCAAAAAAAGGGACAAAAAAGTGGACCTATTTTAGGTTAGTTTGCTATCAATACTCTAACTATATTAATATTATGAAATTAAGCTTATTTTGGCTGATAACCCCAAAATTTAGAGAACTTAAATTTCTAATAACGATTTTTGAATTTTTTATTCAATCAAAAATTAGGCTTATTTAAGCTAAAAATGCTTAATTTACTAAGTCAAAGACATTATGAACCTAAAAAAGTGATTTCAAAACTTGTTAATAAATGATCATAAATTAAGTTTAATTTTTCTAAAATCGCTGTAATGATTTAAGCGTTAATTGTTTTACAAAAAATAATGTTTTTTTCTTTTTTTTTTTTAATTAATGAATGCTTTTTTAGGTTATCACATAAAATTGAAAAATGATCACAAATTTCTTTTATTTTCTCAGAAATATAAAAAATTGGGAAAAAATCTAATATTTTATAAAAAATTCTTAAACAGCTGATGAATTTATTTGAGGATTGTCTGATATTTAAGCAAATTTCATTAAAAATTAATGATCCCTAATTACAGTTACTTTTCCAATATAGTAATAAAATTTTAAAATGATCCCAGATTTTTTATGAACCCACCACAAGGGGTAAAAAGAGTATATTAACTTTTTCATTTCGTGTGTAACGCTAAGAAGGAATAATCTCAGACCTCATAATGTATATATCATTACATCGAATCAAAATCTCAGTCGATTTATCTATATCCGATAGTCTTTCTGTCTCTTTATCTCTACAACATTCAAAATAATTGACAGAGCTCAATAAAAGTTGAACTGACCTGATTTTTACACAATATTGTGCCAGAAGTACTTCATGATCATTCCAAAAGTTACCAAAATCGGTTCAGTACAAAAGAAGTTATAGCCAAAAATAAAGCTTTATTAAAAACATTTATTGTATACTTTTGTATGTGTATGTGCATGAACGTACACTGTATATGTACATTTATGGTGAAGTCTATTGATGATTCGGCATAGGAGAATATAGCATCGTTACTTTTTTTTAAAATATTTCGTTTCCTTTCCAGAATTAAATCCCCTTTTCCATTTTGTGACCATTTAAATTAATTTATCACCCTTTTCTGATCATAACTTTTATTTTATTCATTGTCTGCTATTTTTTATTATTTAACCTCGAAATTTATTATTTTATTAAGGTTTCAATTATTTTCAAGTGTTGCCTTTTTACTGAAAGGTTGCCATCACAAATTACGGTTTAATTTACAGTAACACAAAAAAGAATCAAAGTTAATAAAATTTGTCTTCTTTTTTTGGAAGGATTTTTTCTTTGAATTTTATTTCTTGTTTATTATTTGAAGCTCTTTCTTAATCGGGTATTTATTTTTGTCATTTTATGCTGTAGACAAATAATTTTACAAGAATATAATTTTCGTGTCAAAATCCTTAGACATAAAGATGCCCAAAATTTGTGACAAAAATTACTTTTATTGTCTGTCCATGTAATTTATTTGATTTGATAGAGAAATGTGCTTAAATTATTGTTTTTAGCTGTAAATCTGTGATCACATAAATTTCTGAAAAATTGAGATTATTTATAAGACAAGATTGAAGTCTTTTTGAGAAATGAGAAGTTAAAATGAGTGTATTTTTTGGTGTTAAGAATTAATTATTTTTGAAAAAATAATTATTATTTATAAATTTATGACTCATTAGGGAGGTTCAAAAAGTGTTATTGAGGTAATTTAAAATTAATGATAAAATTCTATAATTGTCTATAATTCCATATTTTTAAGTTTTATAACACCAGTTGCTTTTCTTCTTTGTCATCCCCAATTTAAGTTGTTTTATGATTTCTTAGAATCCGCGAGAAACTTAATATAACTTGACTTGTTAAAATTTCCTAAATTTATTATTAAACAACTTGTATATTTATTAGTAACACACATACACATATATACACTCACTCATATTTTTTATGACACTCTTTTATTGTCATTTTCCTTTTGTGTCAATAATATTTTGTGACAGTTTTTTTCATTTTGTTTCTATTTCATTCACTTGAAATTGAAAGATGAGTGAAAATAAAGTAGAGAAATCAATTCATCATTTTGATTGGCATCTAAAATAAATTTATATATTTTTCCAAATTTGTTTTGTTGATCCACAAAAAAAGACTGAAATTGATATAGAGGAGAAGAGGAAATTAAATTAAACTATAAATTTAAAGTCAAAACTTAAAATTTATTCGAGTTATGATCGATATTAAGAAAATAACGTCAATTTGTGATCATTGTTATACTCATTTTAATGAGCCTGAAATCTACTTTTATTCTAATGTTAAAAAATTACCTGATTAAATAGCTCTACATGACTAAAAAATCTGTTAACAAGAAAATAATGTTAATATGTGATTATTTTTAAAATTTCCTTTATATTTAAAATACGTGTATAATTTTAAATATAAAGGAAATTTTATTTATTTAAAATAAACTTTGTTATAAATCTTCAAAAAAACTCAAATTAATAAAATGACCTAAATCTGTGATAATTTTTGCACACTTTTTTAATTATGTTCGAAAAAGTCTAAAATTGAGAGAATAAAGAAAATCTGTTATTATTTACAAAAAATCTAAAAAAAGTTCCTTAAGACTTAAATAAGCTTTCAATTGGGAAAATGAAGAAAATCTGTGATCATTTTAGAACTAAATAAAACACCTAAATTTATTTTTCAAACCTTTAAGAAATTTTCAATGAAGAGAATATAAAAATATTTTAAATAAAAATAACTTTAAGTCCTCACATAAACCTCTAAATGTGAAAGTAATTCAAATCTGTGATCACTACTTGATCATTTTAAAATTACTTTTGAAACTATAAATTAGTAATTAATTCATATAATAATTAATAACTGGTATAATTTTTATTATTTTTTAGGTGAAAAGCCAAAATAGACTCTAAATACTTTAATAAACTTTCAAATGAAAAAATACAGAAATTATGTGATCATTCAAAAATTTGTAAAAAAAACCTAAAAAATCTATTGAAGCCTTAAACAGCTTTTAGAATAATTTTTGGAAAAGTCTAAATTTGTTTCTAAATACATGAAAAAACTTATAATTGAAAAAATAAGGACAATCTGTGATCAATCCAGAACTTCATAAAAAGGAATCTAAAAGCAGATCCTTAATTAAAATTAAAATTAATTAAAACTGCCTTTAATTATTAATTTAAAGAATGTGTTTGACTCTAAATGCTTAAATAAAACTCGAAACATGAATATAATTGAAATTTGTGATCACTTATTGTTTATTAAACTTAAATTTAATTTTTGGAAAAAATAAGCTTAATTTGTGATTAATATAAACAAATTCAAAAATCATCGTGAAGAGCTACAATATTTTTTAAATCACAATTATTACCATTTTCACGAAAATATAAAATTTTTGCGATCATTTATATTGAATATGTCTATAACTCCGTAAATAGTGTAAACTTCATTAAAATAAGCCTAATTTGCGATCTCTTAAAAAATAAAAATAAAAATCATAAACAAGAGTTTAAAAATGGCAAATCCTTAAATACCGCATTTTTGGTAAAAATGACTTTAATTAGTGATAACTTTTTTATAAATAATATTGCTATTATACATTTCAAAATGGTAATAAATCCTCAAATATCGCACTTTATATAAAAATAACTTTAATTCGTGATCGCTTTTTCTAAAATTTCAAAAACATTAAAATCATCTTTAATTCAAAATATTTAACTTTTTTTGCTTAATCTTCAAATAAGACTTTAATCTGTTAGAAGAAGAAACGAAATTCAAAATGATGGAAATTTTGTTAATTCATTATTGACCGAATGACGTAATGAAATTGTTAATTAAAACTGTCCCTTCACCTCTCGCTTCCCAGCTCACACTGTTCATTTCATAAAATGTTTATTAGACTTAGAGGAGACTTATTTGTGTTCATTTTAGTAATTTTTTATGAAAACTCATTATTCTTATGAAAAAAGACTGAAATGACTGTTTATGAAGAAAGCGTAAATAATTTTCATGATTTTTTTTATTTCTTAATTTTCTTCCATTTTGCATACAACAAGTAAATTAAAAAAAAATTTGATTCATTTAAATATAAATTTCATTTTAATTACATCAAAGAGATCACAAAATTTAAATTTATAATTTTTATCTTTTCATTTCTTTTTAACTTTATTTTCCAAGAAAATACAAGAAAAAAACTTTATTCAAGTTGTCATCCAAATAGTTCCTTTTCTTAAGATTTAAATTTAATCTTAAGTTATTTATGACTTTTACACCTTAAATGTTGATTTGTATTAAAGTGTAATCCTCTGTAAAAGTTCGAAGCATCACCGATAAATATTATCACAGGATTTTAAGGACATGTTAAGGATTTTTAATGTATTTTTGCCTACAAGCAAACAAAACAAAAGTTCAAAAACCTATTTATTGGAATTTTGTTAAACATTTATTTGCTCGAACTAAAAAAAAAAGCGTCATGAATATAAGAAGACAAGGACATGTGTCACCATATACAACACCTAAGACTCCTACGCAACGAATTTTTTATGATAACGAAAAAAAAAGAATTATTATTGTATGGAATCATGTTTTGAGCATAAATGTGTGACAAGAAAAAAACACTTAGAGAAGAAAGCTTCTACTTCAGTTCTTGTTCAGTTATTTGGTTCTAATTTGATTTCTAGTTCAGTTCTAGTTCTAGATCAGTTCTAGTTCAGTTCTAGTTCAGTTTATAGTTCAATTTTAGTTCAATTTTAGTTCAGAATCCCATTCAGTTCTAGTTCAGTTCAAGTTCTGCGCAAGTTCAGTTCATGTTCAGTTCAAGTTCAGTTCAAGTTCAGTTCAAGTTCAGTTCAAGTTCAGTTCAAGTTCAGTTCAAGTTCTGTTCTAGTTCAGTTCTAGTTCAGTTCTAGTTCAGATTCCAGTTCAAATTCTAGATCAGATTCCAGTTCAGTTTCTAGTTCAATTTCTAGTTCAGTTCAAGTTCAATTCAAGTTCAGTTCAAGTTCTGTTCTATTTCAGTTCTATTTCAGTTCTATTTCAGTTCTAGTTCATTTCTAGCTCAGTTCTAGTCTAATTCAGTTCTAGTTCTGTTCTTATTCGGATTCTAGTTCAGATTTTGGTTCGAATTGTAGTTTAGATTATAGATTTATTTTATAGCTCAGATTCTAATCCGGATTTTAGTTCAGAATCCAGTTCATATTGAAATTCAAAATCTGGTTCACATTATAGATCAAATTCAAGTTCAGTTCAGATTCAGATTCTGGTTCAGGTTTTACATAAATTTCTTGTTCCGATTCCAGGTTGAACACTAATTCACGTTCTAGTTCAGATTCATGTTCGAAAGTTTTGTTCAGATTCTAGTCCATCTCCAAATTCAGATTTCTAATTTTAATTCCGTTTCACTATTAGAACATATTATGATCACAAATTTATCTTATTTTCTTAATTTTTTTCTAGTTTTTCTCTGTGTCTCTACATTTGCCCTTCATGTGTGGATCTCTTTTATTTCTTATTTGTATTTTTTGTTTTATTATAAAGTTTCTCCTTCAAACCTCCTTTTTAAGTTAGCATACGCCATATGTGCTACATTCTGCTTTTATTTACTTTAAGACGCCTGAAATTATTATTATTTGTTTCTTAAACTTTATTTTTTTATGCGAATAAACGTGATAAAAAAAAGTCAAAATATTTTCCTTTTTCTCCTCTTCTTCTTTTTCTCTTCTTCTTCTTTCATAGACTTTATTTATTTTGATTTATAAATAAATAATGATTGATGAGTTGACAAATTTATTGTTGGGCTTTAAATGCCATAAAAACCTCTTTTTTGAGGGGGGCTGGGGGACATTTTTTTAAGAAACAATTTTGTAAAAAGGACATTTTTATGGTTGAGAATATAATTTTATAACGTTTTTTCTTCGGGGAGAGAAAAGAAGAAAAACACATGTCCAATCAATTTCGTAAATATTTGTTTAATAAAATTATACAACCTTTTTTTCTCAAGCGATATGGAACAAAATAAGAGCAAATCATCGAATAATGACTTAAAGAATTGATGACAAAAATTGATTTTCAGTAATTTTTCATTACAAAAAATTTCTATGAAAGAATTTTGTCATTTTAAATCACTCTATAAAGAAAATCATTTAAATCATTTTCCCTTAAGTAGGCAAACAAATATTTAACAAGTCAGCCCTAAAGTAGGGCAACAATTTTAAGTGTTGGTCGATTTTTATATATTTTTTTTATAGTTTATGGTCTATTTTATGTCAGCAAAATTAATTACTATTTTTTTCTTTAAAGTTCGTTTTCATTTAAATATTTCACATAAAGTTATTTCGCGTTTATTATGCCACAACTTTAATTCATTTGAGCGAATTTTTTATTGTGGTTTTGTTGGCGAAAATTTATTTTACAACTCTAATTAAAATTTTTTTTTTTTTTGGGGGGGGGATGATTTGAAAGTGATAAATGGCTAATTGTCAGTAAAATGTTTTGGGGGGTATATGAAAATTGAAATCAGTGGAACTTAAAACTTTAGTTTTTAGTTAAAAACAAAAATACCAGTGACACAAATTTGAAATTATTTGAAAGTAAATTCTACAGTTCTAAATGATATTTTTTAAGCACCTTCAACTACCACATATAATTCAGATTCTATGAAAGATCATACGGATCTGTAGTTCATAATTCGTTCAAAATTCTAGATCAGATTTCAGCTCGAATTTTAGTTCTGATTTTAATTAAATTTTAGTACAGATTCACCTTCTGAATGTAGCGCAGTTTCTAGTACAGATACTAGTTTCGATTCTAGTTTAGATTACAATTCAGGTTCCAGTCCAGGTTTTATTTCAGATTTAAGTTTTGATTATAGTTCGGATTCATGTCAGGCTATAATTCATAATGATTTTAGTTCTGATTGGATTCTAGTTCTGATTCCAGCTAAAATTTTAGTTCATTCCAATGTTCTGATTCTGGTTAAGGAACAAAATCTGATTCCAGTTAAGATTTCAATACGGTTTCTATTCCACATTCAAGACTAAATTCAAGTTCATATTCTTGTTAAAATTCAACATCAGATTCCAAATAAGAATCTCATTTGAATTAAATTTTAGATTCTAATTAAAATTCTCATTCAGATTCTAATACTGATCTCAGTTTAGATACAACATACGATTCTAGTTCAGATCAGATTCCATGCTTCAAATTCTGATCAGTTTCTAGTTAAAATTTGGTTCAAATTATAGTTCGTATTTTAGTTCAGAATATTTTTACGATCCTAATTAACATTTCAAATCAAATACAGTTCAAATTCTTGCTCAGATTCCAGTCTCGATTCTATTTCACATTTTAATTTAGATCCCAATCCAAATTGAAATTCGAATTCTAGTTCGTTCTACTAGTTTATTCTACTTCCGATTCTAGATCTGTTTCTAGTTAAAAGTTTCGTACAAATTCATTTTTCGGTTCCGGTTAAGAATCTTGTTCCAGTTCTAGTTAAGATTTCTAAGTCAGATTTTAATTTTGATTTCATTTAATATTCCAGACTCCAAATCAGATTCAAGTTCAAATTCTAGTTTAGATTTGGATCAGATTGTAGTTCAGATTCAAAATCAGTTTCAAATTCCTAGTTTGAATTATTTTCCAATTCTAGTAAAGATTCCAAATCAATTTCCAGTACAGATAACAATTCAGATTCAACACCAGATTCTACTTGAGATTCTATTGAAATTTTTCATTGAGATTCCAGTTTAATTTTAGTTCAGATTCATGTTCTGATTCTGATTAACATTTCAATTCATATTCACATAAAATCCAGATTCGGTTAAAGTTGTACTACGGATCCCAACTGAAATTATGTTTCAGATTATTGTTCTTATTTAATTTCAGATTTATACCAGATTTTATTTCAGATTCCTGCTCAAATTCAAATTCCTTTTTAATGTGCAATTCTGGCTCTAACTCAGATCCTCGTTCAGATTCTAAATAAAATTTGAGTTCAGATTCTGGTTCAAAATCTTTTCGTTCAAATTAGTTCCGATTTAAATTTTCAGTACAGATTTCAGTTTAAATTTTAATTCAAATTCATTTCCGGTTCAGAATATTGCTCAGATTCTAGTAAAGATTTCATATCAGATTCTAATTCAGTTATAAGTCTGACTTCAATAAGATTCTAGATTGTTCAGATTATTGTACAGTTATTAGTTTCAGTTTTTTAGGTTCTATTCCAGAACCTCGTTCAAATTATAATTAAATTCCTCTTGAGATTCTAGATAAGATTCTGGTCTCACATTTAAATTCGAATTATAATTCAAATTCCAGCCATATTATTCATTACAATTTCAGGTTTCGACTATATATATATAAATTCCAGTCCATTATTTCCTATATTCTAGGCTTGATTCTAGAAACATATTTCAGTTAAGATTTTAATTCAAGTTATACATTTGTTTACTATTTAAGGTTATATTTTTAGAGTTCAGTCCAAAAATCTAGTTC
>PYHX02000158.1:93450774-93562813 GCA_004302925.2 Cochliomyia hominivorax | reverse complement strand
TCCAATTGTTGTACCATTGACCCCTTAGATCCCATACTTATCTTTCCAAACGGGAAGCCCAAGTATGGGTTGTCAAAGTGTCCTTATGGGATCTTCTGCCAATGTCAGATGGGCGTTAGTCGGAAATATTATGCGACCTTGTAGCACCAACTTAACGGCAACAATTATCGAAAGAACTTGCCAATTTTTCCCAGGACGGAGACAGATTGTCAACTATAAGCAAAATTCAGGAAATGCCATAATTTAGACCGTTCTGAGCTGTGTCTTAATGAATTTCGGCGGGATTCCATTGACTTCTCTCGAGTTCGGAGTTTATCGATTAGGGAAACCACTGAGTTGATCTCTCCAATCCTTACCTCTCCTGAGGGCACCCTTGTGTTGGTATACCTTCTTAAGAGCGGTATCTATTCGCCCTGTTACAGAGTTTCACGGAGCACATGTGACCATTTTGACCATTTAGTCTAGCCTATAAGGCCATTTATAGTCTAAATTATATGTCGGTTTTGACCATATTTTTCAATGAATTTTTTCCTTGAGGCTTTTCATCCTTTTTTGTGTTAACGAAAATTCTAATTAAAATTTACATATTTTAAGAGTTTGCGGTTTCTAAGTTTGACAAGGTTTTTAAGGGTCACTTATTGGTTTTGAGTAGGTTTTATTAGATGTAGATTAACATAACCTTAATAAGTGACCGGATGTAGGAAAATATGAGGATATATTAAGTTACAAAGGAATTTAATTTAGCTCAATTAAAGACGGGGACAATTTTGATGAAAATTTTCATAGAATTAAGCCAATCTAATCGAAATTAAAATAAACTATAAAAAAGTAACTATAGGACCAGGGGGAGCGATACCCCCATACAAAGCATGTATTGATTATCGAATGTCTAAAAAACTATAACAGGAAAAGTTCTTCAATTTGGTACCAACTACTTTCTCAAGGAATTGTTTTAGTGGGCAAAACGTAGGAGGGATAGAACCAGGGGGGGAGGTCCTATCCCTCCCAACAAAGCAAATATTAATTATCGAATATCTAAAGAATTCTAATCCTAATCACTTTCTCAAGGATCAGTTTCTCTAGACAGAACGTAAGACGGATAGGACCAAGGGGAGAGGTACCCCCCCATGCAAAGCATATTTAAATCGTATGATAATACAACATTAATTTTGGTTTAGTTCCAGCAAAGCGATACAAATTTTTTTGGCAAAACAAAGTCATACATTATTTTGAGAGACTTCCAATTAAGTTGATGTAATAAGAAAAGACTTTAATTGGTTAAAATATGTTACTTGTTGCAAGTTTATGTTCCTGTTTTTTGGAAACCCCCTGCAACACCTGCGTTTTCATTTTGACACCTTAATTAAATGAATTTATGTTTGAAGCCCTTGACCACTTGTTTTCTTCTTGTATTTTGCTATTATTTCCTTCTTTCACACCAAAATAATGTCCTTCTTGTTATTTATAATTTTAGAAAATAATTTTTTCCATTTTTTTCCTTTTGTGTGTTTTTTTATTATTTCCACATCAACGACCTTAAGGAGCAATATTATCTCTCAACTGGAGAATAAATGAAAATGGTGTTTTTAGCTCTGGTTCTAACATTAACACTAACGAACACTAAAGTTTCTCTGTGTATGTGTTTGTGTGTTTGTGTGTTAGTGTAACAAAAGGAAGTAGTGTTAAAAAAGACCAAAACAACCAGACACCAGAAAATCAGGAAGCAAAAACTAAAGCAATTTTATGCCAAATGTAAAGGAAAGTTTTCTTTTTTTATCTCCCAAATAAGTTTTTTTTCCTTTTTCTATTTTTAGATTTTCTTTCCTTTCTTTTTAGCTCGAAGAGACAATTCATTTGTGTTCTTTTCCATTTAGCCACCTTTTTTTTATTGAAATATTTTAATAAATGAAGAAAATGTGTGATTTCAAATTTATTCTCTCTCATTTCAGTTGAAATAAAATAAAAAATTCTTTCATTAAATTCATTTCAAGATTTTTTATTTTAGTCTTCTTTATAATTTTACTAGGAAAATGTGCAAAAAATATTAGTTTTTTTGTACCCTACACCATCATTGGTGGTCTGTGCTGATGTGTATAACATACAGAAAAAATTATGTTACACGCACTTTTTATTTTACGATGTCCATCCGTTTGGCTCTTCATGTAAACGTTATAAACACTGTCCAGGTTGACTATTATAAATGGCCATGTTGGGTGTAGTATTTCAGGTACTTCCCATATGACTTCCTAAATTGATTTCATTGAAATTTGGCCAATTTAATTTAAATGACTTAATTTTCGTTATTAAACCCTCCACCATTACAAGTGGTGATGAGGGTATATACATTTTGTCGTTTCGTGCATAACGCCAAGAAGGAATCACCTCAGACCCTACAATGTATATATATATTATTGCATCAAATCAAAATCTGACTCGACTTAGTTATGTTCGTCTGTTCTTCGGTCTGTCAGTTGCAAACATTCCCACGCCTAGAATAATTAACCGAATTCAATGAAATTTGACCACATCGTTTGTTATTGTCCTAAGCAGTTTCCTATTTAAAACCACCTATGTTGGTTTATAAGCAAGGAAGTTATAGACCAATATCTGACACAATCTCAAAATTACGAAAAAGAACTTTTCAAATTTCTTAAAAAAATTTAATTGGACTTAAATAAAAAATTAATTTTAGTACACAATTTTACGTGCCTCATAATCGGGCAAAAGATCATTAAAATTCGATTAACAGAAAAATAGTTATCGACAATAATATGCAAAATTTTGATACACCCCAAACTCTGTGTGTCATATGGGCCGCAATTTTTAAGATAATTTACTGAAATTTGTTACAACTAATTTTTTAACCATTCTTAACATGTTATAAATTTTATTAACAATGGTCCATATTTTGATATAGCTCCCATATAACGCCCTCTTCCCGGAATATGATTTATAGCTTATAAAACTTATAAATTTGACACAATTAATTTTCTAACTACTTTAAATAAATGTTATAAATTTTATCAACATAGTTCCATATTTTGATATCGCTCCCATGTAACGCCCTCTTTCCGGTCCATATTTTGATATAGCTTCCATATCAGGCCCCTCAACGAATCAATTTTCAGCTTATAAAACGAGTAAATAAAGACCAACTCAATTCGACACAATTATTTTTCTAAGTGTTCTGAGGATACTTTGCCCTATATCGGTCCATATTTTCCTATAGCTTTCTTATATCGCGCTTTCCCGGAAAATGGGTTTGAGTTTATAAAACATTTAAATAAAATTTAATGCCATTAAATTGATTTTTCTTGGTCCATATTTTGATCTGCCATATTATGCGAGAGTTGGTCCATAATTTCTTTTAGCTCCCGCCCAGAAAAACACATAAATTTCACGTAAATATTAGTGTCACATTATACTTCTACTGCACACTTAACAAATCAAATTACACGAAGGTCCTTCATTAATTTTTAACCCATATTGTTTTGTAGGGTATTACATAGTCGATCGTAACCAATAATAAAATTCATACTTGTTTTTGTTGTAGTTGAAAAGTAATTTTATTCCTTAAGTTTATAAATTAAAAACTGTTATAAGGTTTTTAGAACGACTTTTAAGGAGCAAAAAGAAGTGAAATGAAATTTTAAGATGCATAAGTTCCTCCTTTTTTTACTGCTGCTATTTCAGTTAAGTTTTGACATTGTCAAGGTAAATGAGTTTTCTTTTTAAAGGATTAAATTTTCATTTAATAAGGATAAAAACTTTAAAATGAAGTAACACTAAGTTGTTATGGCGAAATTTAATTAAAATAATATTACGACCAAAATAGTTTAAATGTGGATCAAAATAGTCGTTTGGGACATAAACAAAATTTAGTCAAGTCTCTAGTCAGAGTATAGACAGGCCTACAAACCAGTATACAGTCTAGTCAATAACATCGTTTACTTTCCAGCCATACACCTTGTAGTCTTTCACATAATATTGTTCATTCCCTAGACTATATAAAACTAATAGTGTAGTTTATGAAGCAGTCTACATTCTAACTGCTAATACAGTCCACAGGCTAGATTACAGTCTACAGTTTATAGTCTAGACTATAAGATAGTTTATAGTTTATAGTCTAGACTATAAGATAGTTTATAGTCTAGACTATAAGATAGTTTATAGTCTAGACTATAAGATAGTTTATAGTCTAGACTATAAGATAGTTTATAGTCTAGACTATAAGATAGTTTATAGTCTAGACTATAAGATAGTTTAATAAGTCTAGACTATAAGATAGTTTATAGTCTAGACTAGACTATAAGATAGTTTATAGTCTAGACTATAAGATAGTTTATAGTCTAGACTATAAGATAGTTTATAGTCTAGACTATAAAGATAGTTTATAGTCTAGACTATAAGATAGTTTATAGTCTAGACTATAAGATAGTTTATAGTCTAGACTATAAGATAGTTTATAGTCTAGACTATAAGATAGTTTATAGTCTAGACTATAAGATAGTTTATAGTCTAGACTATAAGATAGTTTATAGTCTAGACTATAAGATAGTTTATAGTCTAGACTATAAGATAGTTTATAGTCTAGACTATAAGATAGTTTATAGTCTAGACTATAAGATAGTTTATAGTCTAGACTATAAGATAGTTTATAGTCTAGACTATAAGATAGTTTATAGTCTAGACTATAAGATAGTTTATAGTCCTAGACTAAGTTATAAGAATAAGTTTATAGTCTAGACTATAAGATAGTTTATAGTCTAGACTATAAGATAGTTTATAGTCTAGACTATAAGATAGTTTATAGTCTAGACTATAAGATAGTTTATAGTCTAGACTATAAGATAGTTTATAGTCTAGACTATAAGATAGTTTATAGTCTAGACTATAAGATAGTTTATAGTCTAGACTATAAGATAGTTTATAGTCTAGACTATAAGATAGTTTATAGTCTAGACTATAAGATAGTTTATAGTCTAGACTATAAGATAGTTTATAGTCTACTATAAAGTTTAGTCTAGACTATAAGATAGTTTATAGTCTAGACTATAAGATAGTTTATAGTCTAGACTATAAGATAGTTTATAGTCTAGACTATAAGATAGTTTATAGTCTAGACTATAAGATAGTTTATAGTCTAGACTATAAGATAGTTTATAGTCTAGACTATAAGATAGTTTATAGTCTAGACTATAAGATAGTTTATAGTCTAGACTATAAGATAGTTTATAGTCTAGACTATAAGATAGTTTATAATCTAGACTATAAGATAGTTTATAGTCTAGACTATAAGATAGTTTATAATCTAGACTATAAGATAGTTTATAGTCTAGACTATAAGATAGTTTATAGTCTAGACTATAAGATAGTTTATAGTCTAGACTATAAGATAGTTTATAGTCTAGACTATAAGATAGTTTATAGTCTAGACTATAAGATAGTTTATAGTCTAGACTATAGATAGTTTATAGTCTAGACTATAAGATAGTTTATAGTCTAGACTATAAGATAGTTTATAGTCTAGACTATAAGATAGTTTATAGTCTAGACTATAAGATAGTTTATAGTCTAGACTATAAGATAGTTTATAGTCTAGACTATAAGATAGTTTATAGTCTAGACTATAAGATAGTTTATAGTCTAGACTATAAGATAGTTTATAGTCTAGACTATAAGATAGTTTATAGTCTAGACTATAAGATAGTTATAGTCTACTATAGATAGTTTAGTCTAGACTATAAGATAGTTTAGTTTATAGTCTAGACTATAAGATAGTTTATAGTCTAGACTATAAGATAGTTTATAGTCTAGACTATAAGATAGTTTATAGTCTAGACTATAAGATAGTTTATAGTCTAGACTATAAGATAGTTTATAGTCTAGACTATAAGATAGTTTATAGTCTAGACTATAAGATAGTTTATAGTCTAGACTATAAGATAGTTTATAGTCTAGACTATAAGATAGTTTATAGTCTAGACTATAAGATAGTTTATAGTCTAGACTATAAGATAGTTTATAGTCTAGACTATAAGATAATTTATAGTCTAGACTATAAGATAGTTTATAGTCTAGACTATAAGATAGTTTATAGTCTAGACTATAAGATAGTTTATAGTCTAGACTATAAAATAGTTTATAGTCTAGACTATAAGACAGTTTATAGTCTAGACTATAAGACAGTTTATAGTCTAGACTATAAGATAGTTTATGGTCTACACTATAAGATAGTTTATAGTCTAGACTATAAGATAGTTTATAGTCTAGACTATAAGACAGTTTATAGTGATTTCGGTTGCTGCGTTATCACGAGTGACGTCGATCAGTCGCTTTTGCCCTTGTTGTAAGAAATTATTTTATGAAAACCCATACGACTTCTATCCCGAATCTGTGCCCAATCCCGAAAGCGGTTGTAAAAGCCAACGTAAGCCGAGTAACTTCGGTTGCTGCGTTCTCACGAGTGACTGCAATTGCTACATTCTCTCGTTTGACTACGTTCTCACGAGTTACTTTGGTTGCTGCGTTCTCCAAGTGATTTCTGTCAGTTGCTGCATTGGTTAAAGAAATTATCCCGAATCTGTGTCCGATCCCGAAATCATTTATAAAAGACAATGTAAGCCTAGATTGAGAGGGGAAGTCATAGAATATAATATTACCGATATCGGCTTTTTAAGCCAAAGTAATGCATTCGATTCCCGCAAATCAGTAGTAGTTTTAATTCTTATAAATCTGTTTCAACTTGAATATTTAAAAAATATTGCATAGTTTTCTATTTAACTGATTTTTTATAAAACTTGTCCAACGTAGCGTATGATTATTATTAATTCTTAAGTAATCTTAGATTTAATTGAATATTTTCTAAACTAAAATTCGTAGAAAATAAAGTGGTATCGCAAATGAAAGCTAAGATTACTGGTAATCGTAATAATATGGACAGTAATTGATCAAATTATTATTATCAATGAGATGTATGAAATTATCAATGAGATGTATTAAATTCCTTAAAATATCAGTTTGAAAATTATTCTTTAAGGTAGTTTATAGTACAATCTATGATACAATTGATAGTCTAGTCCATAATTGAGATTACAGTCTTTTTTTTGTGGTCCTGATAACATAAAAACTAATTACGTACATTCCTAAAATAACGTCGATTTTTCCAAATACTAACTTTATTATTAGAATAAATCTCTTAGAAAAACATTTACATTGAAGTGTCTTTACAAATTATATTATTTTTTCGTCTAGATTTCCAATTTTCTTATTTTTGTCCAGATCCGCCTATTTACAGCATATTTGTTTGATGAAGGAAAACACGTGACTATTGCTTCTGGTTAAAATGGTCAAGAACAAAAACGAAATCTTATTATTTGAACTTTGTTAACAAAATGTGAAAAGCAACAAAATTCTTCCTTAAGTTCAATAAAAAGAGAAAATTAGAAGGAAGTGAAAAACAATTATTTCCTGGTAATTTTTTGTTACAGTTTTTGGGGATGTAAAATGTAGGATTTGGAAGGAATTAAGAAGGCTGATTATTAAAACAAACAATAAAATTTTAAAAGTAAATTTTTGAAAATGTTCATAGAAAAGCGTTAAACTTGGTTTGGCGTATGATTAATATTAATTATGAGATAATTTCACAAAAACAGCTATAATTTAAAAACTATAACAGCTTTCAGCTTTTTTGAAAACATCAAATTAGAGGCAACATTTGTAGCTTTTTTTAAATTCAAAAGAAAATTTTCTTTATTTATTTTCTTCTTTTTAAATTCCTCTATTTCCTTCAGACCCCTATAGAAAGCATAATTTTCATCTAATTAAATATTTGCTTTTATAAGCACAAAAAAAAAAAAAACCTTAACTAAATTTTGGCTATTATTACGTAGTCTTATTATAGCAAACATTAAACACGTACGTGTTCAACATATTTTTATTGTTTACATTCCAGGACAATTTTCCCCTTAAAGCTTATTTACTTTAGCTACAGTTAATATTTACTTTCGTCTCTTATCAAAATTGTAACACTCACGGGTAAGAGATGTTTTTCACATTAAAACAATATGTAAATGTGTGTGTGTGTGTGTTTGAATTGCCTCAGCTAAGCAAATAGTAACCAAGAATATTAGAACTGTGAATGATTTTTTTTAATTATTTAATATGAAATAATTTAAAATAAAAACAACGTAAAAATTAAAGCAATTTATGTTCGAAAAACTTAAGAACTATAATTCAAGAACACAGTCAAATTTTAGCTTTAAACACAGTTTATAGTCTAGACTATAAGACAGTTTATAGTCTAGACTATAAGACAGTTTATAGTCTAGACTATAAGACAGTTTATAGTCTAGACTATAAGACAGTTTATAGTCTACACTATAAGACAGTTTATAGTCTACACTATAAGACAGTTTATAGTCTACACTATAAGACAGTTTATAGTCTACACTATAAGACAGTTTATAGTCTACACTATAAGACAGTTTATAGTCTACACTATAAGACAGTTTATAGTCTACACTATAAGACAGTTTATAGTCTACACTATAAGACAGTTTATAGTCTACACTATAAGACAGTTTATAGTCTACACTATAAGACAGTTTATAGTCTACACTATAAGACAGTTTATAGTCTACACTATAAGACAGTTTATAGTCTACACTATAAGACAGTTTATAGTCTACACTATAAGACAGTTTATAGTCTACACTATAAGACAGTTTATAGTCTACACTATAAGACAGTTTATAGTCTACACTATAAGACAGTTTATTGTCTAGACTATAAGACAGTTTATAGTCTAGACTATAAGACAGTTTATAGTCTAGACTATAAGACAGTTTATAGTCTAGACTATAAGACAGTTTATAGTCTAGACTATAAGACAGTTTATAGTCTACACTATAAGACAGTTTATAGTCTACACTATAAGACAGTTTATAGTCTAGACTATAAGACAGTTTATAGTCTAGACTATAAGACAGTTTATAGTCTACACTATAAGACAGTCTATAGTCTACACTATAAGACAGTTTATAGTCTACACTATAAGACATTATTTTTTATAAATCTTGCCTACCGAGACGTATGATTAATATTAATTCTTAAGTGTTTTATATTTAATGAAATATTTTCTAAACTAAAATTCATAGGAAGTCAATTCATACCGCAAATGAAAGCTACGATTTTTAGTTATCTTAAAATATTACCATTAATTAATAAATTATTCATATATAATTAAATTTAATAAAATTGATGAAAACTCCTTAAAACCTCAAATTATAGAATTTATGTCCTTTAACTGTAATTCTTGCACTCAGTTTCAAAGGCTTGTTTTTCTTGAACTGTCTCCCTTTACATATGTCTCTTTGGCTTTCAAGCTAATTATATTTCTATGTTAAACATTGTTTATATATTCATATATTGACTAAAATGTATATGTATGTCAATATACTCATGTTCATAACACATCATTTGTAACCACAAAAGTTATAAAACAGATTTCTAAAATATCATATAATAATTTATAGAAAATTAATTGAAATTGCCAAAATGTTTTCCTCTCCCCCTCCCAAATATCAAAAGAAATGAAAACAATTTGTTTCGTATATAATGGGAATTTTGAAATGATTTAGTTTTTAGAAAATAAATTTATTGTACAATAATTAAAGACATTTTTATAACTTTTGATGGTTTTAAAGCTTAATTGCTGTTAATGCGAGATCTCTTTACCAAAATTAAGTTTAACTTTAATTGGCTGAATATCTTATGATTCGAATGCACCCAAAAATAACATTTTTGCATATTAATTGCCTAAGTTATAGGCAATTTTATGCAATGACTCAATAATTAATATTATTCATACGTCCAGCATGTCATATTTAGAAAATATTAAATAACTTTTAAACCAATGAAGCGATTTTCTTCAAATTTATAAGATCAATTCAACAGCAAATAATGTTTCTATTATAATCACGTTATGTACTATATCGGGCGCCACTAATTCCTAATTGGAGCTGAGGGAAAAATCTACAAAATATTATATAACTTTAAAACCTATAGAGCCATTCACTTCAAATTTGAAAGCTTAATATAACTGAATATAATTCTTTTAATAAATACACTTAATGTATTATATCTGTCACCACTAATCCTTAATTGGAGCCATAGGAAAAGTAAAAACCATATTTTACAAATTCCTTCTTTCATACTTTTTTATTTCCCTTCTTATATTTTATTCTCTTTCATCTTCAAGTGCTTCATAATTTATAAATTTTATTTTTTTTTTAATTTTATAGTTTATTTATCCTTTAAGTCTTTTCCTTTAAACTTAATATTTCATTTATGTCTTTTATTTCTCATCGTCTTTCTTATTTTTTTCTTATTCCAGTTTAAAATTAATTTTTAATCCCCGCCACAACAAATGAACTTTATAAAGCTCATTAGAGCCACAAAATTACTTTCTTTCTTCTTATAATCTTCTCTTTCTTTTTCCGCCCAAAAGAAAGTCCTTTTCCGGAAAAATGTATATGTTTCATGTTAAAACAAGCAAAGAAGCGGTGAAATAGAGGAGCCTTAAACACAGTTCGCTTTCATGAGGACTTTTTAAGTTCTTTATATTTTGGCGAAGGCAATAAATTGGCTTGTTTAAGTGGAATTATTTCATGTAATTTTTTTTTCTGCTTTTTTGGCCGAACGAAAAAACACAAGACGCAGTAAAACGGAAAATAATTGTATTGAAGCAAGAAAATAGGAAAAATATATAACAATGACTTGCGTGAGAATTTTTTATATAGTAAAGAAAAAACAACTAAAATAATGGAAGACTACATAGACAGAAGAGAAGAATGTGGTTAACAAATTTTTCATGTTACATGAAAGATGAGTACTTTAACGAGGGCGGATTAAAATTACAATTTAAAAAAAATCTGAATCTTAGAAAAATTCATCATTTTTATAAATGTTATAATTTTATAATTTTTATATTCTATAAGTTTATAACATTATTATTAAATACCGCACTATGATCCGGGACAATTCTTCAGATATCGGTCTATAAAGAACTGAAATAATTTCATTGAGACCGAGTTATTCCTTTGAATGCAATAATGCTCAGAACAGACGGACGGATGGACAGACAGAAGCAAATGACGAAATTAGCTCGGACACTTACTTGGGGTAATAACATACATTCCTTATCATGTCTCGATTTTTTTCCGAGATATTATTTATGGGGTGATCAACTTATTTTGCCCTTATTGACCGATGTGTAAACAACGAACAATTTGAGTTAATTTCTTTCAGTTTTTATTGTTGGTGAACGGACGGTATGGACGGACAGACTGATGAACAAAGCTAAAGCAATTTCACTTTTAATTTTGTTTAAAATTTCAAGAACCGTATGTGTCTAAATTTTCGGTGGATATAAGTCAAATAAAATTAAATTAGGACCTTATGAAGAAAAGGGTTGTAATTTTTTACTTTTCATGTGAAATTCCAAAAAACAGATGGACGGACGGACGGACAGACAAGCGCACATTTCCAAATCTGTTGTGATTTCGATTTACTCTAAAGAAATATATCCTTTCTAATGATTTGATTTTTTCTAGGGTGTTAGTTTTTATATTAAAAACTTCTAAACCCACATTAACTGAGATCAAGGGCAAACAATCTGAATTAATTTCTTTTAATTTGTATTTGGGTTTTGAAGCATGAACAGATGGACGAGCGGACAGACAGTTGAACATAGCTTAACTGAGTCAGATCATGGATTTGTGTCAAAATATTTAAACTATATGGGGTTTTGATTTTATGCTGGAATAATACAGAGATTAATTAATCCTTATTATTGTGAAGAAGAAGGTGAAGGTATGGCCGATATTAATTTTCAGTTTTCATTTCAAAGTAAAAGTGATAAAAAAAGAAGTACAGACGGACAGACAGTTGAAAATGGTTAAATTGTTAAATATTTTCATTTGATGTAGGAAAATATATACGCTGTGATGTCCTGACTTTTGCAGGCTATTACCTATGATAATACGGATATAATGTGCTCTTATTAATCGAGATTAATAAACATTTAATCGGAGTAAATTTTATTCAATTTGTTTTTTTAGTTGGAACATGAATGTAAGGATGGACGGCTGGACAGACAGTTGAAAAAGGCTAACTTAAGACAGATTTAGATTTGGTCTTAAATAAATGAACTCTACTAGGTTTTAATTTTATAATGCTGCAACACCAGGAATAATGAACTTAAAAGACATTACTTAAGCGCTTGTGTTTAAAGAGCGTGTAATTGGTACAAAAATAGTTTTAATATTTAATTCGAAAGTGAAAATGCTAACTGCAGCTAGACAGACGGACAGACAGGAATACAAAGCTAAATTAGCTTTGATTTTGACTTGGTCAAAAAATATATATTTTCCAAAATATATATAACTTTTCCAAAATATGTGCAATATCCTTGATGAACTTAATTGACCTCTATTTAACGGGATCAATAAGAAACCATTTGATTAAATTTCCTTAAATTTGTATTAACGTATAGACTGACGGACAGACAGCCAAGAATGCTATAAATCGAGTCATATATTATTATGATTCAGGAGTTTATAAAGCTTGAAGGGTCTTAAATTAACCATGGTATAAGAACTGGATTAATATACATAATTAACAGTCATTAGTGCCTTTTGGCAAAAGAAGGTTTATTAAGTAAAAAGTTAAAATTTTTGTCTAGATTTTAAGTCCTGTTAACATCATTTGAAAACTACCCTCGTTATGTTTTTGCCATGTGTACGTAATATTTAATGCTTTTTATTGTTTGTTATATTATTTCTTTGGTTTTACACTTGTTCTTGTAGATATTTTTTCAACATCACAAAATAAGTTCTTTTTCAGTTTTTTTCAATTGTGCAAACTACTTAAAATTTTCATTGTTCTACAAAAGACAAAAAATAAGAAAAATTCTTTAGAGCATTAATTTTTTTCTTAATTTTAAAATATAATTTTTTCCCTCGATTCTTATTACAACTTGTTCGCAATGAGATTTTACACATAAAAAAAAAATATTCTTTTGTATTTAAGTAACGAACTTTAAAACAATGAAAAAAAATGCGAATGATGTTTTCTTGAAAAGCAAAAAAGAACTGAAATTGAAACTTTTTTGTTACTTCTGGAAAAATAACAACATTTTAATAAGATTAATTTCATGCACATTTCATCTCTTATTTTAGTTGTTTTTTTCTATTTTTTAACTAAAATGCGTGAATTAGTTGTATTTTTCCAGCTAAAAACATTAAAAAGGGTGTTTTATCATTGACAGTTCTAAGGGAATTTCTATGTGCTAAAAATATCACAAAAACTATGGAATTTTATGTCTAATTTGGTTTTGGAGAGAAATTCATGATTTTGAAATATTTAAGAAATTTTTGAATATTATTTTTAGGGACTTAATAAAAGTTCATTTAACATTATATACCCTCCTCCGCCACCAATGGCGAAGAGGGTATATTAACTTTGTCATTCCGTGTGTAACGCTAAGAAGGAATAATCTCAGACCCTAAAATGTATATGTTTTCCTGCTGCTGTCTGAGGCAACCTCTTAAACAAGACAAATTAGAATGAAATATAAAGCTGTATGTACTTCATTGTCATGTATGTATGAGTGTGCATATACGAAATATATTTGTATTAATGTATTTACTTCACACACATTTGTGTTGGAGGGTATTGAAGCTTCGTCACAGCCGAATATAGCATTTTTACTTGTTTTTCCTATAATATGTGATCTTTTATTTGAGTTGTATTTTCTTGATTCCATAGAATGTTAAAGAAAATTTGCTCCTACACGTATTTTTGGTAATTTTTGGTCAATTGCATTTATTGATTTTTCTTATGGATTTGATCTCACAATTAAGCACGTAAATCTTATGTTTGTCAAGAATTAAAAGATTTAAAGTTATTTTTCTTTGAAATTGTTAATTTTGTTCTTTTATTTCTAATTGACTTAATCTACACTCTCCTACATATCAAATGTAATTTATGTCATTTTCACAATGTTACAAAATAATTTCTCTTTATCTATTTTCATTATATTCCAAAAATCAAGAAACTACGCAAAAAGGCATTTAATTCAAATTCATAAATAATATAAAGAATTTTTATAGCCTCCACCACCACAATTGGTGAAAAGGGTGTAGAGGTGTAACGCTAAGAAAGAAACATCTCAGACTCTATAATGTAAATATATATTTTTGCAACAAATCAAAATTTTAGTCGATTAGCTATGTCCATCTGTCTGTCTGTCTGTCTGTCTGTCTGTCCGTCTTTTATCTGCCTGTTCTTAGCACACTCACAACCACACTAATTAACAGAGCACCATGAAATTTGTCCTGAATATTTATCATAGTCCTGAGAAATTTCCCATTTAAAAACAGCAAAATCGGTTCAGAATGTTAAAAGATATAGACCTATATCTGAAACATTCTCTAAATTAAACCAAAACTTTTTGTAAAGTGGTGAATTTTGAATCGACAAATAAGAATGAAATATAAAGCCATATGTACTTCATTACCATTCAAAAAAAATTATCAAAATCGGTGCAGTAGAAAAAGAGTTATAGTCACAAAAATAACTATTCCGGTGTTTTCTTTAAGAAAAAAATTATATAATGTATACGTCTCTGAATGTATGTATAATAGTGCATGTATGAAACATAACGTATATACTGCACACACATTTTTAGTGAAGGGTATTAAAGATTCAGCATAACCCAATATAACATTCTTATTTGTGTTATTTAAACTTTTATACTGAATTAGTTTTACTTTCCAAAATTATTTCATTTATAATTTTCCTCCTTTTCTGCTTTAGAGTATATAAAATAAATCAATTTCGACATATCACTTGCCTTTTGCACACAATAATCTTTTTTTGTTTGTTTTGCCTTTATTCTCGTAACATGAGTAGAAATTATTGTTTGTTCTAAATCATATAAATTGTAGAAATTGAACTTCAAGTTAAAACTCATATTTTATATGGATAATGAGAGTGTGTGTGTGTATATGTGTAAACTTAATTGCAAGAACAAAAAGCTAAACATTATGCAATTTGTTGTAGCAGGAAAAAAGAGTTAAATAAAAAATGGTTTTCAAGGAAGAAGCATAAATTTATGTAGGATTTAAAGGCCCTCAAAAAATTATAAAATTATAAAATTTCTTCATATGCGTTTCATAAGGTTAAATAAGTTACATTTAACAAAGCGTTATACCCAGAAACAATCGACATACCATACAATATTTAAATTTTTAAATCAAATGAAAATCTGATTCGATTAAGAATCGCTTATCTGTCTGTCCATCTATTCGTTCACCCTCATATTCAAAACAAAAATACAACATCAAAGAAATTACATCACATTGTTTGCTGTCGATTTCGATTCAAATTCATAAATTCAAAAATTCAAATTTTCACTAAAAATTCAAATTTTCACTAAAAATTCAAATTTTCACTAAAAATTCAAATTTTCACTAAAAATTCAAATTTTCACTAAAAATTCAAATTTTCACTAAAAATTCAAATTTTCACTAAAAATTCAAATTTTCACTAAAAATTCAAATTTTCACTAAAAATTCAAATTTTCACTAAAAATTCAAATTTTCACTAAAAATTCAAATTTTCACTAAAAATTCAAATTTTCACTAAAAATTCAAATTTTCACTAAAAATTCAAATTTTCACTAAAAATTCAAATTTTCACTAAAAATTCAAATTTTCACTAAAAATTCAAATTTTCACTAAAAATTCAAATTTTCACTAAAAATTCAAATTTTCACTAAAAATTCAAATTTTCACTAAAAATTCAAATTTTCACTAAAAATTCAAATTTTCACTAAAAATTCAAATTTTCACTAAAAATTCAAATTTTCACTAAAAATTCAAATTTTCACTAAAAATTCAAATTTTCACTAAAAATTCAAATTTTCACTAAAAATTCAAATTTTCACTAAAAATTCAAATTTTCACTAAAAATTCAAATTTTCACTAAAAATTCAAATTTTCACTAAAAATTCAAATTTTCACTAAAAATTCAAATTTTCACTAAAAATTCAAATTTTCACTAAAAATTCAAATTTTCACTAAAAATTCAAATTTTCACTAAAAATTCAAATTTTCACTAAAAATTCAAATTTTCACTAAAAATTTAAATTTTCACTAAAAATTCAAATTTTCACTAAAAATTCAAATTTTCTCTAAAAATTTAAATTTTCACTAAAAATTTAAATTTTCACTAAAAATTCAAATTTTCACTAAAAATTCAAATTTTTACTAAAAATTCAAATTTTCACTAAAAATTCAAATTTTCACTAAAAATTCAATTTTTCACTAAAAATTCAAATTTTCACTAAAAATTAAATTTTTCACTAAAAATTAAATTTTCCACTAAAAATTTAAATAATGGAATAAAATAAATCCGAAAATCACCTAGATCGGTTCAGTAAAAGAGAATTTTGAAAAGGACAACCAAATTAATTCCAAATAAAATTATTGAGATTTCAGGAGACTTTTTCGATAACAATATTCCATTAGAATATGGCTCCATTAAAAGGACAAATAATACGTTTAAGGATTATAATTAATAGTGTGCTTAAAGCTTGTATTCCATTTCATTCATCTTCAAAAATTTTCAATTTAAATTTGTAATCCCAGACGTATGATTAATATTAATTAAGTAGTCATTGGCCAAAATAAGCTATAACTTAGGCAACTAAAAAGATAGAAATTTAGTTTTGAAAAGAATTAGAGATAACATATTAAGCTCTTGAAAATAAAGCTCCTTTCTTCAAATGATATTTTTATTTGTGTAAATTAAGCGCGTTTAAGTAGAAATTTCATTAAAGACCATAATAAAAGTATTTTTGTACGACTATTTTACTACGACTATTTTTCTGTTATTCTCTATTAAGTGAAAAGAATCCTTATTACAATTATTTAAACAAAAGCTTATTAAATGAATGCACACCACTTCTGTTTTAAACATTAAAATCATTTACGTTGTTTTCCTCTTATAGTTCACCTTTGATCTAAATTTTATTTCTATTTTCCCCCATTTTCTCTACATTCAACACAATAATAAAAATGATACCTAAAAGTTCATATTTAAAAATGTTTTCAAACTTGTGCATTTTGTTAGTGAACCAAATAGGATGGGAGAAACCATGAAAACTGCACAAGGACATGGACAGTTTAAGGTAAACTTGTGCTTGAAATATAATGCCTAAATAGTGTAAAATATTTAATATTACTGCACACAGTTTTATACAAATGAAGGTCATTATTATGTGATTAAATGGAAAATAAAAAAGAAGAAGAGAAAACTAATAGCTCTGAGGTATTTGATAAGGAAACAGTGAAAGCATAATGGAAAAAATTAAAAAAAAAATATATAAATATTTTATAAAGATGATATTTGTTTAAATATTTTAATTAATTAGAAAGTCATAATAAAAAAGTTATTTAAGCTTTTGTTACCTTAATTTCTTAGCTTTCAAGTGCAATTTTAACCAAGCTTTTAGCTTCTAAATTGCAAGAGTTATAGCAATATATATGAAATTACTTTTGAATTTATATTAATCATACGTTCAGTATGTGTATTTGTTAAATAAAATTTAAAACTTTAATAACTTCGAAAGTACTGTTACGAGTTTTATGAAATTTAAAACATAAAAACACAAGATATTAAGCTTTATTAAATGTACATCAAAATGTATATAGTTAAGGCACAGTGGGTGTTACAGAATGATAAACTTGCTCAAATTAATTTCTCAAATTTTTATCTTTTCATAATTTAACTTATTTCCTTCCTTATTTAAATGTATTGTTGTATGTAACAATGAATCTCTTCAAGATGTTGCAGTTCTCAGTTTCTAAATAAAATAGAAAAAAAATATCTTGCAACTTGTTGAACGTTATCTTGTTTCTTTTTCTATGCATCCGTTTCAGAAAAACAAAAGGCTGTTTGTCTCTCTCTGGGTATAAGTATTTACCAGCCAAATAGAAATAAAAGGACATTTTATAAAAAAAAATTATATATAGAAAATCATTGTGTGTTAATAAAAGATAGAATACATATTTCTATGCAGAGAAATAAGGTCAAATTAATAGATAGATAGCAATAAAGGCCTTTAAAAGGACCTTTTTTAAAATTATGTAAACTATGGCATTTGAGAATTTTTGAAAAAATATTTAAAAATCCTAAATTAAATTCACTTTAGTAGGACTTTCATAATACAGTTCTTGAGAAAGACTTTAAAAAATCCTTTTAAAAAGATTTTTTTTAAGGTCCTTAAAATAACATCGAGTTTCTAAGAATGTTCTTAAAACGACTTAAAAACAAGTTTTAAAGAATTTATTCTAAAAGGATATTAAAAGGACTCTCATTATAGATAGACATATTACCTTTTAAAGAACTTTTTTCTGTATTTTTTAAAAGAAAAGAGAGTTTTACAAAAATTAATAAAGAAGTCCTTGAAAAGAAATTTTCCAAAAGAACACCTTTTAAAAGATTATCCTGTAAATATTTCAGAAATAATTCACAAGAAGTCCTCATATGTAATCTAATGAAAAGGCTTTTAACAGGGCCTCCGGAGGACTTCTGAGGGAGAAGGATGTATTTTCTTCTCAAAACTGTTTCTAGAAAACTTTTCAAAAGTCTTAAAGAAAATTATCTGAAAAGGACTTTAAAGGACTCTACTTTCAGAAGATGGTTAATATATTTAGAGAATGTTTTTAAGAGAGTCCTTCAAAAATTTAACCAGAAGTAGTTTAAAAGGAATTACTGTCCAGTTTCAGAAGCAATTCCCAAGAAGTCTTTGGATGTAATCTACCTTCGGAAAAACTTTCAAAATTTTCCTTAAACATGATTTTGAAAAAACTTTTCTAAAAGTCTTGAAAAAAATACATGAAATGTTCAAATTAGAAGAGAGAGTTTTAGCACAATTTATACAGAAGACCCTTAAAAGAAATTTTCCAAAAGGTTTTTGAAAAACTTAATTTCAAAGTCATTTAAAAGAAGTTCTAAAGTAATGTTTCGAGAAGGTTGTTGATAGAACCTTCGGAAGGACTCTCTTTTGGAAGCTGTTTGTACTAGAGCAGAGCTTAATCTCTTAAAATAAAAACTTCTTTAGAAGTCTGCTGAAGTAATTTCTCAAGATAATTTTGAAAAAGCCTCCTTTTAAAAGAACTTCTCAAGAAATAAAATTTGTTTAATAAGACCTTTAAAAGCAGTCCTTTGGGAGACTTTTTTTGGAGGAATATTCTCAAAAAAATTCAGAAAGATCTTTTAATGATGCTTATTAAAACCTACTTTTTTAAATTGTATCTTATAGAACTTCATGAGAAGACCTTTAAAAGTATTTTAATAAAACAATTTCTCAAAAGGGCTTTAAAAAATTTATCAACTAAAATTTTACACAAAAGACTTTAAAATGACTTAAATTCCAGGTTCAAAGGAACATAAACTTTTTTAATTTAATTATTTACCTGGGGTTAAAGGAATCCAAATCTTTTAAGTGCCACTGTAAATCTGCAATGAAAGGAAAAAATATTGAATAAATATTTAATTTAGAGACTGTATTGAATTGTTTACATTTTTTACAAAATGTCAAAATGTATAAAATTTTTAATTTAATAAATTTTCGTTGAAAGGCAAATTAAAACCAAATGTCAAGTTTAAAAACGTGATTTTACATTATTTACCTAATGTAAATAATTATTTACCTAATGTAATAATTATATATTATAAATTTTATATATTTTTTTTTTAATTTTAATCATTTATAAAATATTCATAGTTATTTACATAATTTAGATAGTGTCACTATTATTTCCTTAGTGTAAATAACTGAGATAAACGTTACATATAAAATTGGATTAAAAAATCTTGGAATAAAACATAATTTTTAATTCAATAAAACAGTATTTTCAATTATTTACTTTTTTACATAGTGTCAACAATTATTAAAAGTGGATTTTATGAAAAGTTTCTCAGAAAATTCTGTTTGGCAAAAGAAATTGCTTTAAAATCAATATGATATTCATTACTTTTCTCATGTAAAAAGTTAAAAATCATCTATAATCTATAATTAGCAACAACAATTCAGTGACTTTTAATAAATGACAAAGTTTTTTTTTTTTTTTTTTTTTTTTTTTTTTTTTTTAATTTGTTACATTATTTACATAATGTCAACATCATTTTCTTAGAGTAAATAATAAAATTTTAATAAAATTTCTTACAACAAAACTTTATTTAATTTTATTAAAACCGTATCCTTTTAATTGTTTACATTTTTTACATAATGTCAACAATTCCAAATTTTATATGTCTAGTTTTTTACATGATGTCCAGAATTCCAAAAATTTTATCACAAGCTCACATTTAGTAGTTAAAGTAAAATTTCAAAAACAAAAAAACATCAAATTAAATTTTTACCTCATGTAAACAATTTGAAATCTTCCCTGATTTTAATAAATTTTGTAAAAATTTGAATTGTTTTCAAGCATTAACATGATTTACTTTACTTTTAAATTTTTTACTAAATGTCAAAATAATTTTCTATGTGTAAAAACTTTAATTTTGTAAAACTAATTAAAGACAATTCAAATTTTAATTTAATATCAAAAATGTTTGTTAAAATATTAATTTTGTTGAATTGTTTACATTCTTGACATAATGTCAAGAATTCTGAAAACTTTTTCACTACTTTAGTTTTTTATGAAAATCACCGTTAAAGCAAAATTTCTCAAAAATATGACTTAATATTTTTATTGAATTATTGACCTTATGTAAACAATTATAAATCTTGCTTGTCTTTTCTACATTTTGTAAAAAATGAATTGTTTGACAGATTTGCTTAATTTTTGAAATTTTTTACTTAATGTAAACGTTAACTTTTAGTGTAAAAATTTTTAATTTTATAAAAATTCTTTAAATAAAACTTTAATTTTAATTTTACTTCAACCATTTGAGTTTAAATAACATTTTTGTTTTTTACATTTCGTACATGATGTCAATAATTGCTAAAATTGTATTTTTAAACGTCTTAAAAAAATTTGAATTTTAATTTTTTTAACACTGAGTAATACAAATTGTTTATTTGTTTACCTCATGTAAACAATTAAAAAATCTTACTTATTTCCTTAAAATATAAACAAATTTTAATTTCCTTGCATTCATGACACGTTTGAGTTAATTTTAACATTATTTACGTCATGGTAACAATGTAATTTTTATAAGAAATTTAAAGTAAAAAAATTATTTCTTTTTGCATGACCTTTAAAGGCCTTCATTTAGGCTTTTCAACAAAAACGTCCTCATTTTTTTTAAATACCTGTATATGTGATTGTGTTCATTTATATGTCTTTGTCGTGGGAAGTGATGTCAATGCTAAGGTAACTAACAATATCATGTGTCATTGTAGTTATTTATTTTATTTTTACAAAAAAGTGTAACAAAAAATCTTGTAATTCTAACGTTCTTCTGTCTCTTGCTCGGTAGCTGTATAAAAGAGATCAAGGTTAAAAATATTTTTACTGCATTAAATATTGCCTAAGGAGGTTTTTCACAAAAAAAAGAGGAAAATAAATAAAATTTCTACACATACGCATACATGTTTAAAACGTTGTCTTTTAAAGGAGTAAAAAGGAAGACACTGGTTTTTTGTTTTAAACATCTTTTCAGCTTGAAGAAAGTTTATAAAATTTAATTATTTTGCTGTGTTGAGGTTTATAGTGGACCAGAAATGTCTTTAAACATAAAAAATCTTCAATTCACAATTAATATTCAGTGCTTGGAGCTGAAAAAATGAAAATTTTTAAATATTATTTTAAAAATTTTAAAATTAACTTGAAAATTTACTAGATTCGGTAAACTATTTAAAAAAGTTAGTTATAGTTTCAAAAAGAGTAATTTCTTGAGTTACAAAAGCAATTTAAATCAAGCTTCTATCATTAAAATTGCCTGAGTTAAAGCAATTTTTATAAAATTACTTATGAATTAATATCAATCATACGCCCAGTAAATCATTTCCCACAAACAAGTTTAAGCCTTAATAACTTCTAAAGTATTTTTACGATCTTCAAGAAATTTAAAAGATAAAAAGAAAAGAATCAGCACTATCAAAAACTTAGAACCATTTTTCGCACTATGGTTCTTACGTTAAAGATTTCTTAAATAATTTTCCACATTTAAATATTTCAACATTTTCTAACTTTTAGTCCTCTTATTTCCTTGTCACTCTGTTATTGCACTTGTGCTCAATCCTTTTTCTCTCTTGTCTTTTTCGTTTTTTGTCACATTCATTTGGTACACATTTGCCATTGTTCACATTTTGCTCTATAAATATTTAAACAGTTTGATATTCTTTCTACAAGTTTACTTTTGATTTTCCATCTCTTTGTTTTTTTTCTTCTTCTGTTTGCTGCATTAAATGTAGGTGTATTAGTGTAAAAGTAGTAACTGTTATCTTGCATCATTTTATTTCCGTTTTATATTTTTCCTGTTATTTTTGAAGTGAACTTTCCAAATGTTCAGAAGTCCTTTTCTGTCAAATGACAGTGAAAAGGGCGGAAAAGAGAAAAAAGACCTCAAGATAAAACTTGAAAAAAAATCGATAATCTTCATCTAGATAACACCAGAAGCAATTACTTCACCCAGAATAAGACTTAAGTCTTAGCTTATTTCAAGTTCAGATTCTAGTTCCAATTTTAGTTCAGATTCTATCTGAAATTTTGGTTCAAAATTTAATTTATAATTTAGATCGCATGATTTCTCGTAATCTAACTCATATTCCAGTTGAGATTCCAGATCAAATTCCAATTCAGATTCTTATTTAGATAGAAGTTCAAGCTTTTTATCCGATTCTAGTTCTGATTTTAAGTCAGATTATAGTTGAAAATCTGATTCAGATTCTAGTTGCGATTATAAATCAGATTCTGGTTCAGATTGTAGTTCATTTTCTACTTCAGGTTCTAGTACAAAGTCCAGTTTAGATACTCAATCGGATTCAAATTACAATTCAGATTGCAGATTAGAATTTAGTTCAGATTCCAGGTTGATTATTATTCAGATTTAAGTTCAGATTCTGGACCAAATTCTGGTTCAAAATTTAGTTCAAATAATATTTCATACTCTTGATTAGATTCTGCTTTAGATTCCAGTACTGATTCCAGTTCAAATTTTACTTCATTTACTAGATCACATATATTTTCGGATTCTAATTCATGTTTTAGATCAGATTTTGGTTCATATTCTAGTTCAGATTGGAGATCATATTCTAGTTAAATTTCAGGCTCCAGTTCAGATTCTAGTCCAAATTTTATTTCTTACTCTAATTCAGATTCCATTCTAGTTCTTATTTAAGGTCCGATAGTTGTTCTGAATTTAGTTCAATTTCTGTTTGAAATTCTATTTCAGATCAAAATTCAGAATCTATTTTTTCACATTTCAAATCAAATTCTTCTCCAAGATTCTGTCTACTTCAGATTATCGTTCAGTTGAATTTTTTATTGTTACACGGTATTTGAGACCAATTAAATTCTTTCCTCTAATCCTCTCAATGATTTTACATTTTTTTTTTCTCAAAATACTTGAAATCCAGTATTAAATTTTCAAATGTTTTTTCCTTTAACCTTTTATCTGAGATTATGCTTGATTTCCCCGTAAAAGGAAAAGAACCTTAAAAAATATGAAAAAAAATTTATTTACCACAATAACACCAATTTTTCTTTAACATTTGGAAATTACTTTTGTTACCTTTTTATCCATTTTTTTATTCAAATCTCCCTCTGCTTTAGGCGAAATCCTTTCATTGGGGTTTTTATAACAACATTTTTTTGTAAACAAATTGAATGTAAAATTTTGAAAGGTTATTTTATATTTATTTCATAGAAATTTGTTTTTTCTCTCTACTCTCAGGTTTTGTTGGTATAAGTCATTACAAGCCTTTTTATGTGTGTGTATGTGTGTGTGTGCAATTTTTTAGACGGAGAAAATATAAGATAAACAAACGATGAGAGCTTTCAGTTTCATATATTGTTTTACAGATTAAAAGTAAATCAAGAGTAAAGCAAAAGAGAGAGAGAGAGAGAGAGAGAGAGAGAGAGAGCGAACAGAAGTCAAATAAATAAAAAACAAATTCATAACCTATAATTAGCCAAGTATATATGATCCATTTCAGTTAGATTCTAGTTCAATTCTAGTTCAGTTCAAATTCAGTTCTATTTTAGTTCTAATTCAGATTTTAGTTCAGTTCTAATTCAAGTTCAGATATTATTTCAGTTCTAGTTCAGTTCTATTTTAGTTCTAGTTTAGTTTTAGTACAGTTTTAGTTCAGTTCTTGTTCAGTTCTAGTTCAGTTGTAGCTCAGTTTTAGTACAGTTCTAGTTCAGTTTTAGTACAGTTCTAGTTTAGTTCTAGTTCAGTTTTAGAACAGTTCTATATCAGTTTAAGTACAGTTCTAGTTCAGTTCTAGTTTAATTCTAGTTCAGTTTAAGTACAGTTTTAGTTCAGTTGTAGTTCAGTTTTAGTACAGTTCTAGTTCAGTTTTAGTACAGTTCTAGTTTAGTTCTAGTTCAGTTTTAGAACAGTTCTATGTCAGTTTTAGTACAGTTCTGGTTCAGTTCTAGTTTAATTCTAGTTCAGCTTTAGTACAGTTTTAGCTGAGTTCTAGTTCAGTTCTAATTCAGTTCTAATTCAGTTCTAGTTTAGTTTTAGTACAGCCTTAGTACAGTTCTAATTCAGTTCTAGTTCAATTCTAATTCAGTTCTAGTTCAATTCTAATTCAGTTCTAGTTCAATTCTAATTCAGTTCCAATTCAGTTCCAGTTTAGATTCTAGTTCAAATTCTAGTTCTGAATCTAGTTCTGAATCTAGTCCTGAATCTAGTTTCGACTTTAGTTAGGATTCTAGTTCAGTTTGTAGTTTAGACCTCAGTTCAGATTCAAGTACAAATTCAAGTTTAGACTTTAGTTCAGGATGTAGTACAGATTCTGCTTCAGATTCTAGTTCTGATTTCAACTCAGATTCTGGTTCCGATTATAGTTCTAATTTTAGTTTGAATTCTAATTTAGAATATAGTACTGATTCTTGTTCAGATTCTACATTAGACTTTAACACAGATTTTGGTTCAGATTCTAGTTCAGAACCTGGTACAGATCTTAATAGAGATCCTAGTGCAAATTCTAAAAAAGATTCTAATTTAAATTTTAATTCAAATTCTATTTCCAATTTAAGTCTTTTTTACCCCAATTTATATGCGATAATTGTTTGCGTAATGGTGTTATGCTTTTAAAACATAAAAGAATAAAATTAATTTGAAAAAAGAAATTATTAATAATTAAATTTATTTACCATAAAATTAAAAATTCTATTAATTTTTTCATTGTTTTAAAATTAAACCTCTGGGGCATACAAATTTATTGTAAATTTATTTAATTCCATTTTAATTATTTCCCAAATATTAAACCGCTTTTGTTTAAATATTAATTGAACAATAAAAAATAAAGTTTAATTTAATTTAATAAATTTTGTAATAATTTTCATAAAATTTTATTTCAAAATTTTATTGTTTACGAAATGATATTTAATTATTTTATTATAAATTATACCACAAATACAAATACAAAAACAAACACACAAGTATTAACAGTAAAAAGCTTCAGCCAATAAACTCTTCCACTCCTGCAGAAGACAAAATGGAATTATTAAGTTAATGTGTGTATGTACATGGGAGTATACACACACACATAGAAATGTAAATGAGAATATTGACAATTTATGTAAATTATAATGATTTTATTGTTATTAAATTCCCTTATGTGATTTTCTTTTATGTAAATTATATATTATTACATATGTATTGGTATACATCTGGTACTTATTTAAGGAGAAAAGGAAAAAATATAGATATTTTACTATTTGAGAGATTTTAAAGATTATTTACTTAATGTAAACAATGAAAATAATATTTAAATTTTCTTAGTATTATTTAATAATGAATAAAGTTATAAAAAATTGATTATTTACATGATTTCTTTAATTGTTTACATATTTGACTTAAAGTAAACAATTAAAAATATTTTGTATAAAAATAATAATTTTTATACAAAATATATAAATTTAAAATTTATATAAATTTTTCATTATTTACATTATGTAATTTAATATTATACATTATTTACATAATGTAAACAATTAAAAAAATAAAAATTAATATTAAAATTATATAACTTGAATTTTCAGCTGTTTTGCATTGTTTATATTATGTAAAATAGTTATTTACATATTTTACATGGTGTAGAAAATTATAAAAACACATTTTTGCCAACAATTTCGATTAAAATTTATTCATTTAGATTTTAAGGCATTTCAACATTAGTTACACCATGTTATTGAAATGTTTACATGGCGTAAAATATTCTCACAATACCAAAATTAGTTGAAGTACAATTTTATATTATTGTCATGATGTAAAATGTTATGAAAAACGAATTAGAAAATTATTCCCTACACGATGTAAAAATTAATTGCATAAAATTTCTATAGTTCGAATTTTAATAATTTTTACATTCTTTACATCATGCAAACAAGTATTTTACATTCTTTACATGATGTAAAAAAGGGAAAAACTGATTTTTCTTAAAAATGTCACATAACATTTTTTTCTTTAAATTGAGAATTCTTTATTTAAAGTATAATGGTATTTTACATTAAGTAAATAATGTCAGTATAACAAAATACTATTTTTGAAATTGATTACATCAGCTGAAATGGAACTTTACATAGATTAAATAATGTAAAATAATAAGAAAGAACTTTAAATATCTTTAAAAGAATTAACTATTTCTCTCAAAAATAAAACGTTTCTAATTTAAATTTCATTAAATTTACATTGTGTACATTATGTATGCAATTATTTTACATGATGTGAAAATTTGAAGAAACTATTTATTTTAGTATTTTTTTCAATCTCTTTATTACATGAATAGTTTACATGATGCAAAATTTCTACTTAGATTTCATTTCATTCCACATTGTTTACATCATGTAAACAATTATTTTAAATTTTTTTCATGATGTAAAGACTTGGAAAATTTACTTTTTTTAATTAAATGTTTAATGATATAAAATTTATACTTAGAATTATTTCATTTCACACTGTTTACATCATGTAAACAATTATTAGACATTTTTTACATGATGTAAAGAATTGGAAAATTTACTTTTTTTAAATAAAATTTTTCAAAAATTATTTTATTTCAACTCCTTTATTGTAAATATTGTTTACATGATATAAAACTGCATTTTACAAAACGTAAATAATGTAAATAAATCACAAATTTAGTGTTTTATAATTTTAAAGAAAGAGTTTAGTGATTTTTTCTTATTTACTTGGATAAATCTAATAAATTACATCGTGTAAAAATTAAAAATAAAATGATATTTATTTCAGTTATTCTTCAATACTTTACCCCATGTAAACAATTAATTAAATCCTGTAAATTTGTAATTAATTAAAGAAAAACAAACTTAACCAAAATCATGAAAATTACTTGAATTCAAAAATCACCTTTTAAACATTTTCAATTCTTCTCCCTTTCTCATGAACTCTAACCCACTTCCGTTCTATTAAACAGTTAAGCAAATAAAAATCTGTAGAAAATTTTCATTTTTATTTCCATTTTCCATTTCTGTTCTGTTTACTTTTACGAATCTCTGATTTCGTTAGAGAAAAATTGAATTTTGCTGGAAAATAAAAATGAAAATACGAAAATGTTTCTCTAACTTTCGATGCCAGATAGACCAGATTGGCATTTAACTCTACAAAGTTTACGATGATGAAATTATGGTAATAAGAAGAAAACAACTACTAACTGGGAAAGTATAATAAAATGCAGCTGAAATGTTTTAAACTTTAAATCTTAAATAAAACTCTATTAAATTTAAAAATAACTAAAATTGAAGTTACTTCACAAAATAATGTTTTAAATAACGTTATTTACATCTCAAGTAAATATTATCCTTATTTTTATGCTAAGTTACTTATTTATTTGGTTTAAGCTCATATTAAAATTATTAAAAATTTTCCTAAAATTTTACATTTTAATTGAATTTTAACTGCCACAAAGAAAAGAACTTTATTTATGTTTCTTGCTGTCATTTGCGTTTTTCTTTCCTTTTTCTGTTCTTTTGTAATTTTAACAAAACAAACACTTTCCGGTCATTTACTTATATTCAGCTTAACCACATTAACATATAAATTATAAGCAAAAAAGGCAAAAACAGCTTAAATTAGAAATATAATCAAAAACTTAGATGAAGTGTCCTTTTTACGCAATTAAAGTCTTTTTTAACACCTAATAATGATTTTTGTAATTTTTCAAAAGTAATCACAATTTAAGGTCACTTTGTCTAAAAATACAATATTTACTGATTTATAGGCTTTTTTATTTAATGTCGATTTTTGACTAGTGGTCACATATAAAGCTTATTTCAGCTAAAAACAAAATTGTAACGGATTTATGAAAGTTCATATCATTAATATCGATTTTTGATTTATTTCAAACATGATCACAAATTAAGCTCACTTAGCCTAGAAGTTAGTATTAAGAGATTTCTCTTAATACTATTTTCACTTAAGTACATTATTTAGCCACTTACATAAGATTTAAAGTTTTAATAACGATTTTGTTTTTATTTTTTAGAAAATTATCACAAATTAAGCTTATTTTTGCCTTAATTACTGATTAAGAATGTTTTGTTGATTTTTTATTTTTCCAAAAACTGATCACAGATTTAGCTTTAAACCAGCTTTTAAAGTCTATTTTTATAATGTGATCATAAATTAAGTTTATTTTGCAGTATTTCCCTAATTAAAAGTGTTACTAACGATTTTCTAATTATTCAAAAAAAGGGACAAAAAAGTGGACCTATTTTAGGTTAGTTTGCTATCAATACTTTAACTATATTAATATTATGAAATTAAGCTAATTTTGGCTGATAAACCCAAAAATTTAGAGAACTTAAATTTCTAATAACAATTTTTGAATTTTTTATTTGATCAAAAATTTGGCTTATTTAAGCTAAAAACGCGTAATTTACTAAGCCAAATACTTTATGAACCTAAAAAAAAGCGATTTCAAAACTTTTTAATAAATGATCACAAATTAAGTTTATTTTTGATAAAATCGCTGTAATGATTTAAGCGTTAATTGCTTTACTAAAAATAATGTCTTTTTAAATTAATGAATGCTTTTTTAGGTTATCACATAAAATTGAAAAATGATCACAAATTACCTTTATTTTCTCAGAAAAAAAATTGAGAAAAAATCTAATATTTTATAAAAAAAATCCTTAAACAGCTTATGAATTTATTTGAGGATTGTCTGATATTTAAACAAATTTCATTAAAAATTAATGATCCCCAAATACAGTTACTTTTCCAATATAGTAATAAAATTTTAAAATGCTGGGATCATTTTTATGAACCCACCACAAGTGGTAAAAAGCATATATTAACTTTTTCATTTCGTGTGTAACGTTAAGATGGACTAATCTCAGACCTCATAATGTATATATCATTACATCGAATCAAAATCTCAGTCGATTTATCTATATCCGATGGTCTTTCTGTCTCTCTATATCTTCAACATTCAAAATAATTGACAGAACTCAATAAAAGTTGAACTGACCTGATTTTGACACAATATTGTGCCAGAAGTACTTCATTACCAAAATCGGTTCAGTACAAAAGAAGTTATAGCCAAAAATAAAACTTTATTAAAAACATTTATTGTATACTTTTGTATGTGTATGTGCATGAACGTACACTGTATATGTACATTTGTGGTGAAGTCTATTGATGATTCGGCATAGGAGAATATAGCATCGTTACTTGTTTTAAAAATATTTTGTTTCCTTTCCAGAATTAAATCCCTTTTTCCCTTTTGTGATTATTAAAATTAATTTATCACCCTTTTCTGATCATAACTTTTATTTTATTAATTGTCTGCTATTTTTTATTATTTAACCTCAAAATTTATTATTTTATTAAGGTTTCAATTATTTTCAAGTGTTGCCTTTTTACTGAAAGGCTGCCATCACAAATTTCGGTTTAATTTACAGTAACATAAAAAAGAATTAAAGTTAATAAAATTTGTCTTCTTTTTTTGGAAGGATTTTTTCTTTGAATTTTATTTCTTGTTTATTTATTTGAAGCTCTTTCTTAATCGGGTATTTATTTTTGTCATTTTATGCTGTAGACAAATAATTTTACAAGAATATAATTTTCGTGTCAAAATTCTTAGACATAAAGATGCCCAAAATTTGTGACAAAAATTACTTTTATTGTCTGTTCATGTAATTTATTTGATTTAATAGAGAAATGTGCTTAAATTATTGTTTTTTAGCTGTAAATCTGTGATCACATAAATTACTGAAAAATTGCGGTTATTTATAAGATAAGATTGAAGTCTTTTTTGAGAAATAAGAATTTAAAATGAGTGTATTTGTTGGTGTTAAAAATTAATTATTTTTGAAAAAATAATTATTATTTATAAATTTATGACTCATTAGGGAGGTTCAAAAAGTGTTATTGAGGTAATTTAAAATTAGTGACAAAATTCTATAATTGTCTATAATTCCATATTTTTAAGTTTTATAACACCAGTTGCTTTTCTTCTGTGTCATCTCCAATTTAAGTTGTTTTATGATTTCTTAGAATCCCCGAGAAACTTAATATAACTTGACTTGTCAAAATTTCCTAAATTTATTATTAAACAACTTGTATATTTCCTAGTAACACACACACATATATACACTCACTCATATTTTTTATGACACTTTTTAATCGTTATTTTCCTTTTGTGTCAATAATATTTTTGACAGTTTTTTTTTCATTTTGTTTTATTTCATTCACTTGAAATTGTAAGATGTGTGAAAATAAAGTAAAGAAATCAATTCATCATTTTGATTGGCATGTAAAATAAATTTATATATTTTTCCAAATTTGTTTTGTTGATCCACAAAAAAAGACTTAAATTGATATAGAGGAGAAGAGGAAATTAAATTAAACTATAAATTTAAAGTCAAAACTTAAAATTTATTTGAGTTATGATCGATATTAAGAAAATAACGTCAATTGGTGATCATGTTATACTCATTTTAATGAGCCTGAAATCTACTTTTAATCTTATGTTAAAAAATTACCTGATTAAATAGCTCTACATGACTAAAAAATCTGTTAACAAGAAAATAATGTTAATACGTGATTATTTTTAAAATTTCTCTTTATATTTAAAATACGTGTATAATTTTAAATATAAAGGAAATTTTAATTAATTAAAATAAACTTTGCTATAAATCTTCAAAAAAACCCAAATTAATGAAATGATCTAAATCTGTGATCATTTTTACACACTTTTTTAATTATGTTCGAAAAAGTCTAAAATTGAGAAAATGAAGAAAATCTGTTATTATTTACAAATTATTTACAAAAAATCTAAAAAAAGTTCCTTAAGACTTAAATAAGCTTTCAATTGTGAAAATGAAGAAAATCTGTGATCATTTTAGAACTAAATAAAACACATAAATTTATTTTTCAAACCTTTAAGAAATTTTCAATGAAGAAAATATAAAAATATTTTAAATAAAAAATAACTTTAAGTCCTCACAAAAACTTCTAAATGAGAAAGTAATTCAAATCTGTGATCTCTATTTGATTATTTAAAAATTAGTTTTGAAACCATAAATTAGTAATTAATTCATATAATAATTAATAACTGGGATAATAATTATTATTTTTTAGGTGAAAAGCCAAAATTGACTCTAAATACTTTAATAAACTTTCAAATGAAAAAATACAGAAATTCTGTGATCATTCAAAAATTAAAAAAAAACGTAAAAAAACTATTGAAGCCTTAAATAGCTTTTAGAATAATTTTTGGAAAAGTCTAAATTTGTTTCTAAATACATAAAAAAACTTATAATTGAAAAAATAAGGACAATCTGTGATCAATCCAGAACTTCATAAAAAGGAATCTAAAAACAGATCCTTAATTAAAATTAATTAAAACTGTCTTTAATTATTAATTTAAAGAATGTGTTTGACTCTAAATGCTTAAATAAAACTCTAAACATGAATATAATTGAAATTTGTGATCACTTATTGTTTATTAAACTTAAATTTAATTTTTGGAAAAAATAAGCTTAATTTGTGATTAATATAAACAAATTCAGAAATCATCGTAAAGAGCTACAATATTTTTTAATCACAATTATTATCATTTTCACGAAAATATATAAATTTTGCGATCATTTATATTGAATATGTCTATAACTCCGTAAATAGTGCAAACTTTATTAAAATAAGCCTAATTTGCGATCTCTTAAAAAATAAAAATAAAAATCATAAACAAGAGTTTAAAAATGGCAAATCCTTAAATACCGCATTTTTGGTAAAAATGACTTTAATTAGTGATAATTTTTTTATAAATAATATTGCTATTACAAATTTCAAAATGGTAATAAATCCTCAAATATCGCACTTTATATAAAAACAACTTTAATTCGTGATCGGTTTTTCTAAAATTTCAAAAATCAATGTTAAACATTAAATCATCTTTAATTCAAAATATTTAACTTTTTTTGCTTAATCTTCAAATAAGACTTTAATCTGTTAGAAGAAGAAACGAAATTCAAAATGATGGAAATTTTGTTAATTCATTATTGACCGAATGACGTAATGAAATTGTTAATTAAAACTGTCCCTTCACCTCTCGCTCCCCAGCTCACACTGTTCATTTCATAAAATGTTTGTTAGACTAAGAGGAGACTTATTTGTGTTCATTTTAGTAATTTTTTTATGAAAACTCATTATTCTTATGAAAAAAGACTGAAATGACTGTTTATGAAGAAAGCGTAAATAATTTTCATGATTTTTTTTATTTCTTAATTTTCTTCCATTTTGCGTACAACAAGTAAATTAAAAAAAAATTGATTCATTTAAATATAAATTTCATTTTAATTACATCAAAGAGATCACAAAATTTAAATTTATAATTTTTATCTTTTTCATTTCTTTTTAACTTTATTTTCCAAGAAAATACAAGAAAAAAACTTTATTCAAGTTGTCATCCAAATAGTTCCTTTTCTTAAGGTTTAAATTTAATCTTAAGTTATTTATGACTTTTACACCTTAAATGTTGATTTGTATTAAAGTGTAATCCTCTGTAAAAGTTCGAAGCATCACCGATAAATATTATCACAGGATTTTAAGGACATGTTAAGGATTTTTAATGTATTTTTGCCTACAAACAAAACTAAAGTTCAAAAACCTTTTTATTGGAATTTTGTTAAACATTTATTTGCTTGAACCAAAAAAAAGCGTCATGAATATAAGAAGACAAGGACATGTGTCAACATATACAACACCTAAAACTCCTACGCAACGAATTTTTTATGATAACGAAAAAAAAAGAATTATTATTGTATGGAATCATGTTTTGGGCATAAATGTGTGACAAGAAAAAAAACACTTAGAGAAGAAAGCTTCTACTTCAGTTCTTGTTCAGTTATTTGGTTCTAGTTTGATTTCTAGTTCAGTTCTAGTTCTAGATCAGTTCTAGTTCTATTGGTTCTAGTTCAGTTTATAGTTCAATTTTAGTTCAATTTTAGTTCAGAATCCCATTCAGTTCTAGTTCAGTTCAAGTTCTGCGCAAGTTCAGTTCATGTTCAGTTCAAGTTCAGTTCAAGTTCAGTTCAAGTTCAGTTCAAGTTCAGTTCAAGTTCAGTTCAAGTTCTGTTCTAGTTCAGTTCTAGTTCAGTTCTAGTTCAGATTCCAGTTCAAATTCTAGATCAGATTCCAGTTTTAGTTCAGGTTTCAAGCTCAGTTCGTATAGTTAGTTCTTGTTCAGTTCAAGTTCAGTTTCTAGCTTCAGTTCTATATTCAGGTTAAAGTGAGAGTCAAGTTCCTGTTCTAGTTCAGATTCCTAGTTTCAGTTCCATTTCAGTTCAAGTTCAGATTCAGGTCAGATTCTAGATCAGAATCCCATTTCAGTTTCTAGGTCAGTCATAATTCGGATTATAGTTCAGATTTAAGTCGGATGCAGGTTTAGATTATCAGATCTATTTTATAGTTCAGATTCTAATTCCGATTTTAGTTCAGAAATACCATTTCATATTGAATCTTGTTCACGTTCTAGTTCAGATTCATGTTCGAATTCAGTGCAATATTTTTGTTCAGATTCTAGTCCATCTCTAAATTCAGATTTCTAATTTTAATTCCGTTTCACTATTAGAACATATATGATCACAAATTTATCTTATTTTCTTAATTTTATTTCTAGTTTTTCTCTGTGTCTCTACATTTTCCCTTCATGTGTGGATCTCTTTTAGTTCTTATTTGTATTTTTTGTTTTATTATAAAGTTTCTCCATCAAACCTCCTTTTTAAGTTAGCATACGCCATATGTGCTACATTTTGCTTTTATTTACTTTAAGACGCCTGAAATTATTATTATTTGTTTCTTAAACTTTATTTTTTTATGTGAATAAAACGTGATAAAAAAGTCAAAATATTTTCCTTTTTTCCTCTTCTTTCTTTTTCTCTTCTTCTTCTTTCATAGACTTTATTTATTTTGATTTATAAATAAATAATGATTGATGAGTTGACAAATTTATTGTTGGGCTTTAAATGCCATAAAAACCTCTTTTTTTGAGGGGGGGCTGGGGGACATTTTTTTAAGAAACAATTTTGTAAAAAGGACATTTTTATGGTTGAGAATATAATTTTATAACGTTTTTTTTCGGGGAGAGAAAAGAAGAAAAACACATGTCTAATCAATTTCGTAAATATTTGTTTAATAAAATTATACAACCTTTTTTTCTCAAGCGATATGCAACAAAATAAGAGCAAATTATCAAATAATGACTTAAAAGAATTGATGACAAAAATTGATTTTCAGTAATTTTTCTTTACAAAAAATTTCTATGAAAAGAATTTTGTCATTTTTAAATCACTCTATAAAGAAAATCATTTAAATCATTTTCCCTTAAGTAGGCAAAACAAATATTTAACAAGTCAGCCCTAAAGTAGGCAACAATTTTAAGTGTTGTTGATTTTTTTATATTTTTTATAGTTTATGGTCTATTTAATGTCAGCAAAATTAATTACGAACTATTTTTTTCTTAAATTTCGTTTTCATTTAAAATATTTCACATAAAGTTTATTTCGCGTTTATTATGCCACAACTTTAATTCATTTGAGCGAATTTTTTATTGTGGTTTTGTTGGCGAAAATTTATTTTACAACTCTAATTAAAATTTTGTTTTTTTTTTTTGGGGGGGGATAATTTGAAAGTGATAAATTGCTAATTGTCAGCAAAATGTTTTGGGGGAAAAAGTATATGAAAATTGAAATCAGTGGAACTTAAAACTTTAGTTTTAAGTCGAAACAAAAAAAAAAAAACAGTGACACAAATTTGAACTTATTTGAAAGTAAATTCTACAGTTCTAAATGATATTTTTTAAAGCACCTTCAACTACCACATATAATTCAGATTCTATGTAAAATCATACGGATCTGTAGTTCATAATTCGTTCAAAATTCTAGATCAGATTTCAGCTCGGATTTTAGTTCTGATTTTAATTAAAATTTTAGTACAGATTCACCTTCTGAATGTAGTGCAGTTTCTAGTAAAGCTACTAGTTTCGATTCTAGTTTAGATTACAATTCAGGTTCCATTCCAGGTTTTATTTCAGATTTAAGTTTTGTTTATAGTTCGGATTCCTTTCAGGCTATAATTCATAATGATTTTAGTTCAGATTGGATTCTAGTTCTGATTCCAGCTAAAATTTTAGTTCATTCCAATGTTCTGATTCTGGTTAAGAAACAAAATCTGATTCCAGTTAAGATTCCAATACGGTTTCAATTCCACATTCCCGACTAAATTCAGGTTCATATTCTTGTTAAAATTCAACATCAGATTCCAAATAAGAATCCCGTTTGAATTAAAATTCAGATTCTAATTAAAATTCTAATTCAGATTCTAATACTGATCTCAGTTTAGATACAACATAAGATTCTAGTTCAGATCAGAGTCCAGTTTCAAATTGTGATCAGTTTCTAGTTAAAATGTTCAGTTCAAATTACAATTCGTATTTCAGTTCAGACTATTTTTACGATCCTAATTAGCATTCCAAGACAAGTTGAAGTACTGATTTCAGTTTAGATACTGGTTCAGAATACAGTTCAAATTCTATATCAAATTCTTGCTCAGATTCCAGTCTCGATTCTATTTCACATTTTAATTTAGATCCCAATTCAAATTGAAATTCGAATTCTAGTTCATTCTACTAGTTTATTCTACTTCCGATTCTAGATCTGTTTCTAGTTAAAAGTTTCGTTCAAATTCATTTTCCGGTTCCGGTTAAGAATCTTGTTCCAGTTCTAGTTAAGATTTCTAAGTCAGATTTTAATTTTGATTTCATTTAATATTCCAGACTCCAAATCAGATTCAAGTTCAAATTCTAGTTTAGATTTCAGATCAGATTCTAGTTCAAATCAATTTCCAGTACAGATAACAATTCAGATTCAACACCAGATTCTACTTGAGATTCTATTGAAATTTTTCATTGAGATTCCAGTTTAATTTTAGTTCAGATTCATGTTCTGATTCTGGTTAACATTTCAATTCATATTCACTTACCAGATATCAGATTCGGTTAAAGTTGTGCTACGGATCCCAACTCAAATTATGTTTCAGCTTATTGTCATTATTTAATTTCAGATTTATACCAGATTTTATTTCAGATTCCTGCTCAAATTCAAATTCCTTTTTAATGTGCAATTCTGGTTCTAACTCAGATCCTCGTTCAGATTCTAAATAAAATTTGAGTTCAGATTCTGGTTCAAAATCTTCTCGTTCAAATTAGTTCCGATTTAAATTTTCAGTACAGATTTCAGTTTAAATTTTAATTCAAATTCATTTTCCGGTTCAGAATATTGCTCAGATTCTAGTTAAGATTTCAAATCAGATTCTAATTCAGTTATAAGTCTGACTTCAGATAAGATTCTAGATTGTTCAAATTATTGTACAGTTATTAGTTCAGTTTTTTGGGTTCTATTCCAGAACCTCGTTAAAATCCTCATTTCAATTCCTCTTGAGATTCTAGATAAGATTCTGGTCTCACATTTAAATTCGAATTATAATTCAAATTCCAGCCGATATTATTCATTACAATTTCAGGTTTCGACTATATATTATGGTTAAAATTCCAGTCCATTATTTCCTATATTCTAGCTTGGATTCTAGAACATATTTCAGTTAAGATTTTAATTCAAGTTATACATTTGGTACTATTTAAGGTTAAATTTTTAGAGTTCAGTCCAAAATCTAGTTCAAACTTTTAAACAAATTCTAGTTTATATATTATAAATTTGGGATTTCAGATTCAGATTTCAATTTTATTAGTTCCACAACTCTAAATCAATTATGCCTCATTCAATTCCTAAACTTCAGCTGATAATAATCTTAAGATTCCCTGTAGCAGAAAAAATTAGCTAATTGACTGAATTATACCTTTAAATTATGTCACATACTTTTGGGCTTTATTAAACATTCATTCCGTTGCCTACATTCCAGCGCTTAAGAGTAACAATTTTACAGTTTATTTAACATTCTTTGTTTGGAGAATATTTTCAGTGTCTTAATGGCGGCAGTTAAGTCCAATTGAAATTATTTTTGAATGAAATTCTTATGAAAATTGTAACGATTTAAGTACTTGAAAATCACACAACAACATTCGCTAAATTCAAATGTCACTTTTTTGTGGACATGACTTAAGAAAATAAATGTCTCCGTATTATTTTCGATTTTCGAGGGCAGACAAAATACAAATACAAACAATTTGGATACACAAAAACAATCTAAAGAGTAAAAAGCCGTCAATGAAATTGACAGTAAATGGAAAAGTTTTTTTAGAAGAAACCACGAGAATCACACGTGTAGAAATGGTGAATTTTGAAATTTAAATACTTAAGTTAATATTTTTGGGTTAAAAGGAGCAAAAAAAGGGGAAATGGTATCTTAATCTAAAGCTTTATATGAAATCAAAGCGATTGTGAATTGTTTAATGCGAAATCCCTTTATTAACCGAATTCCAAAATCATTATTCTGGAAATGAGTCACTCAATTGATTTATAACGATTTCTTTCGTTTAAGAAACCCTGTTTAAATTTAATTCTATACAGGCTTTTACCCGCTAAGCTTTGCTGCACAAAAATTTCCTCAGTCCTAGAACTTGAACGAAATCTCCAAATGACCCCTTAAACATATCCGTTCTAACATTTTCCAATAAAACTATTTCATAGGAAAATTTGGACCAATCATTTATTCGATAATAAGTTATTGGTATATATAGGGACAGCTCTCCTTTTTTGTTGGTATGACCACTTCTGCCATCCATTTATGGGTGCCAGATTCAAATGTTTTATGAACAGTACCATGTTCCTATCAGTTCCATATTTTTTCACCACAAAAACTCTTTAAGAAAGTGATTGGAACTTAAGTTTTTAAATAATTCCAGAGATAATAATTGAACTGCATGAGGGCATTTTCTTTCCTTGATCCTAACCATCTGATATTTTGTCCAGCAAAAACTAATATTTATTTTTTATCGGAGCTACCTTTTCCCCTGATCCTATTCATTTTATATTTTGTCCAATTAAACTGTTCCCTGGGCAAGTAATTGGGATGAAATTTGTATTTAGATATACAATAATCAATATTATCTTTGTACGGGGGTAACCTCTCCCCCTGCTCCTATTTATTCTACATTTTGCCTAGTAAAACAGTTCTTTGAGAAAGTGATTGGATCCGAATTTTGAAAATTTTCGTTGCTAAAGCTCTAGATATTCGATATTGATTATATTATATTATATTGATTATATTTGCTTTCGATGGGGGATGCCCCTCCCTATCCATACTACGTTTTTTAATATTCGATAATAAACAATTACTTTGCTGCCTCTGGTCCTATCCGTCCTACATGTTGTCTAGCAAAACAGTTTCTTGAGGAAGAAGTTGGAAACAAATTTTAAAATGCTCAGTGAAGTAGTTCTTTAGATATTCGATAATTGATTTGCTTTGTGTAGGGGTTCCCCTCCCCCTGGCCCTATCGGAATTTGCAATACATAAATACTTTTATACACACACATATATATAAAAATTTTTCTGACTTTTTGTTTACGTACCTAAAGTTATACTATAAATTTTGATACGATAACATTATATGAGAATATATTTGTTACACAGACACACACCTAAAAGTATGCTTTAACAAACATAACGTTTATTTTGTTTCCCTTTAAGCTGCTTATCAAATTGACAGCTAAACGGAAATACGTGAATGCTGTTTATAGTTACCAGAAACATATACACACACAAACATACAATCACTTTCCCTCAAACATATTGAAGTTTATATAAATGTTTTCAAAATATAAAACAACAAAAACAGCTGTACAACAAAAAGGCAGGAAAAAAGAATGAAAGAAAGAAACAGGAAAACAACCATTTCCTGTGTACAAAAACGAAACGATAAAGAAACATCATGAAATAGCAGCAAAGAATTTCACATGAAATACTGATAAACTTGTTGACATGACTATTGCAACCTTTTTACTTCTCCAGCCCTGTCCCGGCTCAGTAAACTCAACATATATTTTTCACCTGTTAAACGTAATCAAATAAGGCAGCGAAAGGCATTTTATATACTTTAGTTATGAGTCAGTGAATGTTGATAAAACTCGAAATGAAAACAAAAATTTTCCTTTTATTGCTCTTGATGGTGGGGAGAGAGAGAGAGAGTGGTGGAACGCTCAGTAGGAAAATGGAAAAAATATGTTTTACTTTGTTTATTAAACTTAAATTTGTATCATAATATTCGTTGAATTATGTTTGTAGAAAATCTAATCAAAGTATTTTGTATTTAATAGCATTTAAGTAGCAATAGAAGTAAATTACAGAGCATACTTTAAGGCGCTTAAAAATAAAGAATTTAAAGTATATTTTAAGGGGTATTTAAAAAGTTGTAGCAAAGAAATAAGATTAAATTAAAGAAACAGGTTTTTATTCAAGTAATTATATTTAATTTTTTTAAAGTAGAAATAATGTTTTTTGTTTATCGTATAACAAAATAGAATGGTGTCGACTGAACTGAATTAGAACTGAACTCAAACAAATTAGATTCTGAAAATCAATTTTAAATAAAATTTGAACAGAAGTAAAACTACAAAAAGAACTGAAATGGAAATCAACTAGAATCTGCACGAATTTTCGACAGAATCTGAGAAATAATCTGAATTAAGGCCTGCTCTACAATCTACTAGAATTAGAGCAGAACCTAAACTCAATCCTGAACAAGGATTAAACTTGAAATTAAAAAAATATCTTGAAATGAAGACTGGAACAGAATCAGAGTAATATTTAAAGAAGAATAACGATAGAACTGATGATGAATACAAATATTTGAAGTGAAATAAAATCTGAGTCTCAAGTTGAATCTGAATCAGAACTAGAAACTGAACTACAATACGAAATATATACTGGACTTGAATTTGAACAAAAACTTAACTAGAAACTGAATAAAAATCTGAGGCAAAAAATCCGGAGCATAATGAAGAATCTGAACAAAAATGTAGAGCAGAATCTGAACTAAAATCTGTTAAAAATATAAGGGATCTGACCCAGAATCTCAATCGAAATATGAAAGACAATATAAATTTGGATATGAATCTAATGTGGAATCTGAACTAGAATTATAAATCAAATTTAAACTAAAATCTGAACCAGAATCTGAAGTAGAACAAAATTAGAACTGAACAATAACTGAACCAAAACTGAATCAGAACTGAAGTAGAACTGAACTAGAATCTGAACTAAAAACTTAACTAGAACTGAACTACAACTGAACTAGATTCTGAACTAGAACTGAACATAACTGAACCAAAACAGAACCAGAACTGAAGTAGAACTGAACTAGAATCTGAACTAGAATCTGAACTAGAACTGAAGTATAACTGAACTAAAACTGAACCAGAACTTAACTAGAACTGAACTAGAACTGAACAATAACTCAACCAAAACTGAACCAGAACTGAAGTAGAACTGAACTAGAATCTGAACTAGAACTGAACAATAACTGAACTCAAACTGAACCAGAACTTAACTAGAACTGAACTAGAACTGAACAAGAACTGAACTGGAACTGAACTACAACTGAACTAGAATTTTAATAATTTTTAGTTTTGATCTCAATTGTTTTCCGTTTTATAGTTGAAAAAACTCAACACTTTTACTGACTTCAATTAAATTTTCTTGTATCTTCTATTAATCTCAATTTCTTCTTTTGACCATAATAAAACACAATATCATTATAAAGTTTATTTATAGACAGATTAATGAAATACTTGGAATAAACCACAAAAATATATATTTTTTTTATAGAAAACAACTTTAAAGAAATTTTTTAGAAAAATTAAAGTTCCTCTAAGTACAAAAACGTTTGATCAGAAAAATAAAAAGAAGAAGAAGATGAGGAAAAAAGTACCACAATAAATAACAAAGAAATCGACTTGAAAAGAATAGAAAAAAAGTATCTGATGGTTCATGACAGCAACGTTGATGTTAAAGTAACTCAGATGGAGATGTTGATGATGACGATGACGTTGTCGATGTTTTTGAATTTTCTGCTGCCGACTGAGACTGACTGACATGTTTGGCTGTGTGTTTGGTTGATTTTGATGTTGTTGATGTTGTTGATGTTTATGATGACGATGACCCAGATTTCAATAAATAAATCATAAAATATTGTTAAGACGTTTTCATTTAAGCATCGAGTATTTTTAATACTCTTTTTATGCCCTGCACTTTGTTGTGATTGAGGTATTTGGAGTTTATGCAGATGTTTGTAACATTAAAAGAATGGTGTTACACCACCTTTAAGTAAACCGTTCGGTTTAGAATCACTTTCTGAGTCGATTTGGTGATGTCCTTTCGTCTGTCTGTCCGGCTGGCTGTACATGTTAATGTTGTGACTCTTCACAAGGTGTACAGGTCCCAGTTTTTGAGATATCTGGATGAAATTTGGTGCATATTATTATTTTAGCCTAAAGACGATTCCTATTGAAATTGACCATATTCGGTCCAATATTTCAGGTACCTCCCAGACAAATGTTTCTCCAGAATCGGGTTTTGAGATCATAAAAGTCCTAAAATAAAGCGATTTAAATTGCACAAGTCAGTCTTATAATGTTCTAAACAATAGAGCGATTTAAATGAAGTTTGGCACAATGTACCAAATTATACGAGGATCGGTTATTTCTTATAGCTTCCATAAAAAAGCTCTTCGAAAAATCATTTTGAAGGGCATAAATCTCACATATACGTTGACATTAAGATAAAAAATCGTTGTGCAATATTATGCGAGGATCGGTTCATAATTTCTTGTAGCTCCCATATCACCCCCAGAAGAAAATTATTTTTAAAACTCATAAATTTCATAAATTTCACTTAAGAGTCATTCAGAAAATCACATACGAGGGTGGTTCATTAGTTTTTCGTAATTATCATTTATAAGCAATAATGTTTTGTAGGGTACTAAATGGTCGCACTTGACCGACTATACATTCATACATTTTTTGCCTCAATTGATAGAGTATTATATTGCGGTGTTCAGTGATTGTGTGTGAGTACTTAACTGATACTCAATCTAAACAATAGAGGATTTAATGTTGTTGTTGTTGTTGTGGGTCCATTGTAATTGATAATGATTACAATTGCAAAAAAAAAAAAAAAAAAAAAAAAAAACTAAGAAAGAAATATCGGAAGATGATAAAGAAAATATGAATTATATTGCAAATAAAATGATTTAATTGAAATGTTTATAAAAAAATTTTATTCAACACAAAAAGGTACAAAATATTGATAACAATAATTGAACAAAACTATTGTCAATAATTCAGTTAGTTTTATTATTAAACAATAAATTTGTGAAAAAAAATTAGATGAATTTTTTTTACTCAAAAAAATTTACATTTGACATACTTTTTCTATGAAATCAATAAATGTTACTTAAAATCTAAGGAGTGAGAATGAAAAATTCGTAACACATTTAAACTTTCAACTCAAGTATTATTTGACATTTTTTTTTGATCAAGTTTTTGTTAAATTGATTAAAATCAGTGACCAGAAGAATTCGCATTGATCCTACAAAATGTTGGTTCAGCATTCAAGGGCCCACTGTCAAACTGTTTCCAACGTTATTAAGAGTACCACGGGAACTTGTCCGTTGATAGAAAAACCTGGTTCAGGTAAAAGAAATGGTCCACATGATGTTTCTAAAGTCAAGAAATTAAAAAAACATTTTCAAGAAAAACTCCCATCACATCCGGAAGGAAAACAGTCCGTTTAGCTCATAACTCGAACTATTTAAACGAAAAGTTAAAGCGAATGCAGGTTAAATAATAAACAACGCTCCAAAAGCTCTTAACAGTAAAGTTGCTAAAAATTTAGATGCCAAAACCGTTCAAGGAAATTGAAGTCAAATTTTCTAAAAATATATTCTTCCAAAATGGATGACGAAACTTATATGGAACAACCATATTTCGTTTTAAGATGATCATATTTTGTTGTATCAGAACCATATAATGTTTAATATTTCCATATTTCGTTGTGAGATGATCATATTTTGTTGTACCATATTATGGTCAATATTACCATATTTCGTTGTGAGATGATCATATTTTGTTGGATCTGAACCATATAATGTTTAATATTTCCATATTTCGATGTGAGATGATCATATTTTGTTGTACCGAAACAATATCATACCACAGGTATGACAAAGTAATTTAAAATATTTCTACGATATTTTTTTCATGGAAATTAGATGGAGGTTAAATATGAAAACTTTGAAGAAAAATTTGGGACCCAAAAGCAGTCAAAATTTCTCATATGAGTCATATGTTACAAGGAAGACTTGATCATCTGTCCACTCATTTATGGCCTTAATTTGACATCCTGTCACTATGATAAACAAGCCCTTGAGTGGTACAAAATAATAATGTGGTATTTACACCCAGAGGAATAAATCCTCCAAACTGACTTGAGCTTAGGCCAGTGGAGAGATATTGGGCTCATGTTAAAAGAGAACTGAAAACCACAGAAAAGATGTGACCTAACTGTTCAAGCAAAGTGACTGAAATCACTAAGAAAAACATTAAATGTTTTTCGATCTCACTCCTCCAAATGGGGATTTTGAATTTTTTTAATTTTTGCACTTTATTTCTTCATCTCCAGAAGAGATGAAAACTTTTCAATGTCTTTCCCTCAAGAATAAAACATTTAAATTTAATCAAATAATAAACGAAAATTATAAATTCCCTTTCGTGACTCTTAAACAATAAGACTAAATGCTTATTTTTCTTCTTTTCACAAAAATACCAAAAGTCTAAAAGAGAGAGAATTACGTTAAATTGGAATAAAAGCAAAAATTTCCCTAAGGAAATCTTAAACATTAAATTGCAATTACCTGCAAAACGTCAAATATATGAAAACGAAATCAAGTGAAAAGACGATAATCGGCTACAGCGAATATTAGGTACTGTCAAGTATCAGTTTGAAGAGAATAAAATGTGAATCTGAGTAGATTTGGACTTGAACTGAAATTAGGAACTGGGGTGGAATAAAAACTAGAATTATAGTCACTATCGGAAATGGAGTCTAAAGTTGAGGTGAACTTAAATTCGGAACTAGAATATGAACCTAAAGTGCAACTAAGATCTTGAAAGAAATCTCAATTAGGATATGGACTGGAATCAGAAGTAGAATCGGGATTCGTAACTGTAATCTTAACTGAAATCGTTACAACAATCTGAATGAAAATATGCACAAAATTCTAAACTTGAATCGAAACTGGAATCGTAAAATTAAGATTTTCATTTGAATCGGGAATGAAATATAAACTAAAATAGGAAACTAGAATGTGAGCATGAATCTGAAATTTTAAATGACTTTTAAGGATGAGGATTCATATCTTAATCCTGAAGAAAAATTGGAAAGTAACTGATTTGAAAGTTATTTTGAAATAAAAATGGAATCGAATCTGTAAAATCAAAGCTTTAAGATTAATTGCAATCTAAACAATAATCGGAACTGGAATCTTAACTACAACATAAATCAAAATCTGCCATAGAACCTGAACTCTCATCTGAACAGACATCAAATCTGCAGTCTTAACTACAATTTGAATTAGAACCGAACATAGAATCTGAACTGTAATTGGAATCAAAACCTAAATTAGAAACTGTACTAGAATCGACTAGAATCGGAACCAAAATCTTAACCAGATTATGGATTCGAATCTTAAGTTGGAACTAAATTGTTATATAATCTCTAATGTGAATTAATTGCAATTTTATTTAACAAACTCCCAGTATCAGAGTTATAACCTCATTCATTGTGTCACATAATGCCTGATGAACCTAATTCATCTCTTTATAAATATCTTAAGTTGTGAGTGGTACAACAAAACATCAAGATGAAGCTTTCCAGCTATTTTCTCTCGAAAAAATAATAAACTTGTTGAACAGCCTTAAAGTAGACCATAAAATTTATATTTAAAATACACCTTAATGTAGGCAACATATTTTTGTTATCATTATAAAATTAAAGTTTTAAAACATGAAATTTAACTTAAATATTATTTTTTGTTTAATTTTAGTGATTTAAAAGATTTATGATCCATATTTATTAAGAGTACAAAATTTTAAACAAATATAGTTTTTTTTAACGCCCTTGATATATCGCACATATAGTTTTACTCCTCTAGAATAGAAAAAAACCCACACATATAAATTTCTATCTGAAAATTAAATAAAATGTAATTTTATACAACTTTTATTTAATTTTTTTCTATTTTACTCTATTTCCCTCTATCAAATCTAATTTAATAGATTTTTTACACATTTCAAATTTCATCAACATCATCGATGTTTTCATTCGTCCTCTTTTCCCCACCACTTCTACATCTCATAAAAAATGTTACAGTTTTCATTACATTTTATTTGAGTCGATTTCAGTCGATTCCTACAAAACGCAACATTCAAACACACATTTTAACATTTTTTTACATTTATGACATCTTGGTAACACATTTTTAAATTTGATATTATTTTTCTGTAAGACATATCTTTTCTTCTTCTTCTTCTCTATTGAAATCTCTTACATAAATTCATGATTTCACTCGTATTGGAAAAAAAGCGAAAATAAAAACCCTCTAAACATAAAAACAGTGAACAGTGGAAAAATGATAATAAGAAATGGAAAAAAAACTTGTAATTGAAATAATAAATGACATCATGATGATGTTAATTTTAAAAATAATATAAATTAGGATCTTTTCATTGTATTACATTACTAATGACATCTTTTTAGTACGATGACAAAAATGATTTTTACAATTATTTTTAATATTTTTTTTCATAAAAATTATCTATTGTGAGTGAAATAAACAAATATGGACATTTATTATTTCAATACAATAAAAATTGCGATTTATACAAATTTACTTTCGAATAATAAAATTCAACATTAAGGACCGTTTCAAGTCCTGTTTTACAACCGATAAATTCTAGCCTCAGTCCAGTTCAAGTTCAGTTCTAGTTTAGTTCTGGTTCAGTTCTGGTTCTGTTCCAGTTCAGTAGTTCAGTTCTATTTCAGTCCAAGTGCAGTTCGAGTTCAGTTCGAGTTCAGTTCTAGTTCAGTTCTAATTTAATTCTAGTTCAGTTCTAGTGCAGTTCTAGTTTAGTTCTAGTTCAGTTATAATTCAATTCTAGTTCAGTTCTGTTTCAGTTCTGGTTCTGTTCTAGTTCAGTAGTTCAGTAGTTCAGTTCTAGTTCAGTTCTAGTGCAGTTCGTGTTCAGTGATTCAGTTCTACTTCAAGTCCAGTTCAGTTCTTATTCAATTCTAGTTCAGTTTTAGTTCAGTTGTAGTTCAGTTCTAGTTCAGTTGTAGTTCAGTTTTAGTTCAGTTCTAGTTCAGTTTTAGTTCAGTTCTAGTTCAGTTTTAGTTCAGTTCTAGTTCAGTTTTAGTTCAGTTCTAGTTCAGTTCGGGTTCAGTTCGAATTCAGTTCTAGTTCAGTTTTAGTTCAGTTCTAGTTCAGTTCGAGTTCAGTTCTAGTTCAGTTTTAGTTCAGTTCTAGTTCAGTTTTAGTTCAGTTCTAGTTCAGTTCTAGTTCAGTTCTAGTTCAGTTCTAGTTCAGTTCTAGTTCAGTTCTGGTTAAGATCTAGTTGAGTTCTAATTCAGTTTTAGTTCAGTTCGAGTTCAGTTCTAGTTCAGTTCGAGTTCAGTTCTAGTTCAGTTTTAGTTCAGTTCTAGTTCATTTCGAGTTCAGTTCTAGTTCAGTTTTAGTTCAGTTCTACTTCAGTTCTGGTTCAGTTTTAGTTCAGTTCTAGTTCAGCTCTTCTTCAGTTCTAATTCAATTCTGGTTCAGTTCTAGTTCTGTTCCAGTTCAGTAGTTCAGTTCTAGTTCAGTTCTAGTTCAGTTCTAGTTCAATTCGAGTTAAGTTCTAGTTCAGTTGTAGTTCAGTTCTGGTTTAGTTTTAGTTCAGTTCTAGTTTAGCTCTTCTTCAGTTCTAATTCAATTCTAGTTCAGTTCTTCTTCAGTTCTAATGCAATTCTAGTTCAGTTCTAATTCAGTTCGAGTTCAGTTCTAGTTCAGTTCTAGTTCAGTTCTAGTTCAGTTCTAGTTCAGTTCTAGTTCAGTTCGAGTTCAGTTCTGGATCTGTTCCAGTACAGTAGTTCAGTTCTACTTCAAGTCCAGTTCCAGTTAAGTTCTAGTGCAGTTCTAGTTCAGTTCGAGTTAAGTTCGAGTTAAGTTCTACTTCAGTTCTGGTTCAATTCTGGTTCAGTTCTGGTTCAGTTCAGGTTCTGCTCCAGTTCAATAGTTCAGTTCTACTTCAAGTCCAGTTCCAATTCAGTTTTAGTGCAGTTCTAGTTCGGTTCGAGTTAAGTTCGAGTTCAGTTCTTGTTCAGTTCCATTTCAGTTCTAATTAAGTTCTAGTTCAATTCTTGTTTAGTTCTAGTTCAGTTTCTAATACCGATTTTAATTCAGGTAATAATTCAGGCACTCGTTCAAATTACGACTCAGATTCCAGTTCGATTCTACTTTAGTTGTAATACAGATTCTGGTTCAAATTACATTTCAAATTCTAGTTTAAATTCTTCTCCAGGCATCAGTTACCAATTGGGCTTCTGAATTAGATTCTAATTCGGATTCTAAATCTGATTCTACTTCAGATTTTTCCTCAGTTTTAATTTATATTTTAATTCAGATTCTTATTCAGATGCCCGTTGCTATTTCTAGTTTAGATTTAAGTTCAAACACTTGTTCAGCTTTATTTTCAGATTCTAAATAAGATCCTTCATTAGATTGTAATCCCAGTTCGTATTCTACATTAGGTTTTACTTCAAATGGTAATAAACTGAACTCTATTTTAGATATTAATTCAGGTTCCAGTCCAGATATTTCTTCCGTTGTACTCAACTTTATATTCAAATTCAACATTTTTGTTCAGCTTATGATTAAGATTTTGTATAGATTCAGATTCTGTTTCTTTTCTGATTCTTGTTCAGATTGTACTCAGTTCCCTGACCAGATTCAAAGTATCATCAAAGTATACTTCAGATTCTAATTAAGACTCCTGTCATGATTACGATTCAGATTCTAATTTAGACTCTTCAAATTCTACAAGTTCGTATTCTAATTAAGATTCTAGATCAGATTCTTGCTCGGATTCTAATTCAGATTTCTGTTGGTATTTTATTTTAGATTTTAGGTCAAATTCAACTTTAAACTCTTCTTTACATTCTAGTTTAGGTTCTAACTCAAATGCCAGACAAGATTATAGTTCAATTTCTTATTCAGATTCTAGTTCTGATTCCAGATCGGACTCTATTTCAGAGTCTTATTCAGATTCGGATTCTATTTCAGAGTCTTATTTAGTTTCTATATCAGATTATAATTCAGATTCCAGTTTAAATTTAAACTCGGATTCCAGTTTGAATTATAATTTAGATTCTTATTTGGATTCTAGTTCAGTTTAGAATCCTGTTCACTACAGTTCTACTACAGCTTCTAGTTTAGATTCTGTGCAGGTCCTATTTAAGCTTCTTCTTCAGATTCATTTTCAATGAAACTCCAGTTTAGATACAAGTTTGGATTCTAGTCCATTTTCTAGTTCACATTCTAATTGAGATTCTAGTTTAGATTTTAGCTTCGATTTTCTTTTAGATTTCATTTAAGACTTTAATGTAGATTCAGGTTCAAATACTTGGTCAGATTCTAATCCAAATTGTAATCCAGATTCAGGTTCAAATTTAGTTTTTCCTCACATGTCTTGTCCAGTTTCGGTTTACGCTTGAATTCTTATTTAGATCTAAGGTTGGTCATTATGTCTATGTGGTTTAGGTTATTATTACATTCACATTTGAATACCCTTACTAATAGTTAAATATCTTCTTTTTTATAGTAAAACAACCTTAAATATTTTTAAAATTGAAACAATTTTTGTCTGAAAACTTTTAGTTTAAAATTTTTTTCCTTTTTCTTTATTTATTCATTTGTTTTATTTATTTTGTTTATTTTTATTATCAAAATCACAAAATCTAAGTAAATTTACAAAAGTTCCAAATTTAGAATTCATCTACAAAAATTAAGTCTCAAAAAATAAAGACAAAAACAGACAGACAGACAGACTGACGGACGGATGGACAGACTGAGAAAAAACATCTTTTACTTTTGATATTGAAAATCCCTTAAAGGCAAATAAAAAATATTCCACAGAACCGAAAAATATAATTATTTGAGGAGAATAAATAAGAAAATATTGTTATTTGTTGGATAATGACCTTTCGAAGGAATGATAAAGTAAAAAGAGATTTAATTTAAGAAAATAATTTAAAAAAGCGGTATATTAAAGAAATTATTCTGGCATATTTTAAGCGATTTTTTTGGTTTTGTAATTATGCAAAAAAATGACTTAAATTATGGCCGAATTTTCTTGCATTTAACAAGAAAATCACGAATTTTCCTTAAATAAATTTTACTTGTAATTTAAGTCTTTTTACCCTACACCACCGTAGGTGTGTAGGGTGTTGGGCGTTTTTGCTGATGTTTATAACATACAGATAGAATGGTGTTACACCCATCTTAAAGTATAACGTTTGACTCAGAATCGCCTTCCGAAGTGATTTAACAATGTCTGTCCGTCCGTCCGGCTGGCTGCCCATGTAAAGATTGTGAACACACTACAGGTCGCAATTTTTGAGATATTTTAATGAAATTCGGTATATATTATTATTCTGATCCAAGCATGAATCCTAACTAAATTGGTCATGTTCGGTCTTATACTTCAAGTACCTCCCATACAAATGACTTCCCGATATGAGGTTTTAAGCACATAAAAGTCTTAAATATAAAGCGATTTTATTGAAATTTGACACAAAAAAGACTTATGATATTCTACGCCGAAGTGCTGAATTATGCGAGGGTCAGTCTATTGCTTCTCATAAGTTCCATACAAGCCTCCTTTTACATATCACTTTGAAGGTCATAAATCTCGCATATACGCTCATATTGATGTGCAAAATTATACGAGGGTCGGTGAATAATTTAATGGAACTTCTAACACAAAAATTCATTTGAAAACACATTCATTTTATATAGATGTTAAATACATACAAATGCACTGCACACTTAAAACTTAATATATACGAGGGTCGTTCATTACATTTTCGTAAATACCATTTAAAACTACCATTATGATGTAGGGTATTACATAGTCGGGCATGACAGACTATAACATTCTTACTTGTTATACCCTCCAACACCACATAATCTGTCTGTCTGTCATATGTTGGCACTCTTACATCCACAAAGATGTGTGAGTGCGTACATAACGTATTCACTTCTCATGAATTTTGTGGTGAAGGGTATTGATGATTCGGCATAACATAACTTCTTATCTCTTGATTTGGCTGGTGATTTTCAGCAGAATTTTATACTTTTCCGTTTTACATTAAATAATAATGAACTTTAAAGAACATTTTATTTGTTATGCATAAATTCATAAAAATGCATAAAAAAGCATAAATATGCATTTTACTCCTTTTTGTTGTTGTTTGTACATGAGTTTCTTTCATTTGCATTAAAATGTTAACAGTTGACATTGTAACGTAAGAAGAGCTCAAATACAAGAAGAGATTTTCATATCACAACGAACAAAGTGTTTTGAAAAGGAAAATAACTACAATTCATGAATTTTTATTGCAAGAGAAATGTAAATGAAAACCCAGTGAGAAAAATATAAAAATAATATAAATTTATCCTCTTTATATGATAATTCTCCAAATTCTATTAATTTTAAGACGGTTTTTCCAAAACAACATCCATCCACACATACATCCATTCATCCATAATGCACTTTATTTTCCATTTATTACTTTCTTTTGCAACTGAATTTTTCATTTTATGAAAAATTTCCGCTCGACTACATAAGATTTTTATTGTAAATACATTTAGTCTTGCATTTTACTCTTTTACTCCTTTGTATACCAGGATTTAGCCTTTAACCATTTTATGGTTGGGTTATGTGAACAAAAAAACCAAAAAATAATGTTTGTTAGACAACAAAGTCTCAAACTCACGTAAATAGAAGTTTTCGGCAAAAACCACTTTTGTTAATGCAATAGCAGCTGTTTTCATACCATGAACCCACAAAAATGCATTATGAACATATTTATGTATTTTTGGAAAAATTATACTCATACTTATGGATAAAACGTGCTCATATTTTGAGAGGAGATATTTGAATAATAACAACTTTATTAAATTCATATGTTCATAACAAATAAAGAAGTTTTTTGTGATACAGTTTTATAAGGTAGCGGAAAGCTTTCAAAATTAATAGACTTTTAATGTATGAATTTGAAACGGAATTAGAAATTGAACAGAAATCTTAAACTGAAGTAGATTCTTAACTGGAACCTGAACAAAAAGCCAAACAAGATTCAGGACTCAAATCTAAACCAGAATCTTAACTAAAGTTTGAACTCAAATTTAAAGCCAAAGCTGAAACCAGATATTCTAAATCTGGTTCTAGCTTTGGGTTCAGATGAACCTGGATCTGTACTGGAGACTGAACAGAAATATCAATTAGAATCTAAACTGGAATTTAACTTCAAATCCAAATAAGAATCTGAACTAAAATCTGCACTAAAATCCAAATAAGAGTCTGAAATATAACCTGAATAATGAATCTGAAGTAGAATCAAAATAAGAATCGCAACTGGAATATAAACTAGAATGTGAACTAGAAACTAAACTAAAATCTGATCAAAAATCTAAATTAGGATCTGATCAAAAATTTGAACTTTAACCTGAATGAGAATTTTAACTGCAATTAAAACGATTATCCGATCTAGAATCTGAACAGTATTCAGAACCTGAATCGAGACTAAAATCTGAATTTATATCCAAATAGGAATCTGATGAATCTAAACTAAAAGCTAAACTGCAAATTAAACTAAATTCTAGACATGAATCTGATCTTGGCTCTGAACAAAGATCTAAACTAGAATCCAAACTGGAATATGAACTAGGATCCAAATAAGAGACTAGAAATCTAAAATATTACCCGTATTACAATCTAAACAAGAACCTGAACGAGAATTTGTACTAAAACCTGAATTAAAATCAGAATCTAAAATCAAATCAAACTGAATCTAAAACTGAAATCTGAACTAAAGTCTAAAATGGAAGCTGAACTGGAAGATGATCAATTTGAACTTGAATTCAGACCGGAACTAGATTCTGAATTGGAATTAAACAAAAATTTGGAATCCTAACTAGAATCTAAAATGTACTGGAATCTTTACTGGAGTTTGAATCAGAAATGGAATTTGAATCTGAACTAAATTCTAAACCAGAATCTGAATCTTATTAAAGATTTTGTTATAGAAATATTGAAACATAAATGTAAATTCGTTTTCTTATTTTTTAAAAATGAAATTTATTATTCCAACATAAAAATATTATGCAAATTGCGACCATTTTATAACCTCAACTTCTAATAATTTCTCTGCATTTCATAAATTTCTACATTTTTTCTGCGATTTCGCCATAATTTCAAGTGAAATAAAATTTTATTGTTTTTAACCCTCAACTCCAATTTTCATTACGATCTCATGATTCTGCTGCTTAATGTTGCATGTAACTGAATATTTAATGTTTATTGTAAATATTTACAGCGCAAAACAAAATAAAACCTTAAAAATTTACATTAAAAAGAAATTTCACATGAGTCCGCAAAAGAAGTAAAAATTTATTTTGTAATTCGGAACTGCGTATTTTGCAATTTACATGAGATTTATGAGCATCATGAAGATGGAGATGGACAACAAGTTAGAATGATATATTCGGCTATGAGGAATCTTTAATACCCTCCACCATAAATGTGTGTGAAGTAAATACATTATGTATCACACTAACACTTACACTCACAGGCGTATCTGTATATAAAAATTAATTTGTGTATGTTTGTCTGAACCGATTTTTCTAAAATTTTCACATAATGAAATTAACATAGGCAATGAAAAATTTCGGTAGGACCAGGGGAAGAGTTACCCTCATACAAATATAGATTATCGAATATCTAAAGAAAATAACAGCGAGGATTTTCAAATTTTCGTTCAATCAGTTTTTTAAGGAATTTTTTTACTTGAGAAAATGTAGGACGGATAGAATCAGGTGGATGCAAAGAAAATATAAATCATCAAATATCTAACCAACCACGTCCCAATGGGTGCTACTTATTTCCCAGATAGAATCAGGGGAATAAGTAGCCCCCATACAAAGCAAATTTTATCATTGAATATCAAACGAACTAATTTTCAAATTTGGTCCCAAACACTACATCAAAGAACTGTTTTACTAGACAAAGGGCGGATAGGATCATGGGGATAGGAGTCCCCCATACAAAGCAAATATTAATTATTAAATATCTAAAGAACTGTAAATGCGGGAGTATTCAAATTGGTTCCAATTACTCTCCTAAGTATCTTTTCTACTGACTAGAATGTAAGGCGGATAGGACCAGGGGGGAGATCCCCTCATACAAAGCAAATAATAATTATCAAATATCTAAAGAACTATAACAGCGAGAGTTCTCAAATTTGGACCAAATCACTACCTCAATGAAAAAAATGTGGAACCGTTAGGACTGCGGGAAGAGGGAGTCCCATACAAAAGGAAATATTGGATTTAATGCTACTATATATATACATTATGAGGTCTAAGATGATTCCGTGTTACACACGGAATGAAAAAGTGATGAATAGTACATTTGGATTTCAACTACATTCTGAATTTCCATTCATTGGAACTGAACTTACTAAAACTTTAAATAAAATCTGATCTGGAGCGTGAAAATCAACAAGACATTAGATTAAAATCTAAACCATCTGAACTCGAATTAGACTCTTAAATAGAATCTGAACTTAAATTTAAATTATTATGTTTATTAAAATAAAAATGAGAAGCTGAAGTGGAGCATAAACTGGACAATGAACCAAAATCCGTAAATAAGTCTTAACATGGAAATAAAAATCTGAAGTCAAATCTGAAACCAGTTCAATTCCGTCTCAACTATAGTTTGAGATGGAATTTAAACTAGAATCTTGGCCGAAATGTGAACTGGAATTTGAACAGAAAACTGATTGGGAATCTGATTTAGAATAAATCTGAGATCAGGGTCTAAAGTACATTAAACTAAAATCTAAATCTGAATTAGAAATGTAAGTTTAATTGAAATCTGAGATCAAATCTACAAAGACGATTTCGAATTAAAATCTGAACAGAAACTTGAACAAGGATACGAACCAGAATCTGTATACTGAAACTGAAATCTGAACCACGATCTAAATTTAAATGGAATTAAAATCCTAACTATAAACTGTACCAGAATCTGAATCAGAATATGATCCAAAAACTGAACTCTCATCTGAAACAGAATCTGGAGTTTTGAAATGAAATTAGAAACTTTAACTTTAACAGAATCTGAATTAACCGCTGAATTGATATCTAAACTAAATCTGAAATCTGTACTAAATTCTGAATTGCAATCTAAAACAGAAGAAGCTTAAATCTTATCTGAACTGAACAAGAATTTAGATTAGAATCTGAACTAGATAATGAACATAATTCTGAATTTGAATCTGTACTGAAATCTGGAACAGAGTCTGAAATAAAAACAGCAACAAAATTATGTTTAGATCTAATTGAATCTGAAATCAAAACTGAATTAAAAATCGACTTAAATCTACAGTGGGATCAGAACTGGAAACAAATACTGAACTATAGTCTGAAATGTAATCTGAACTGGAATTTGAATTTTGATTCAATTTTTAAGTAAAATTTTTGGCTAAAATTTGAGCCAGAATTTGAATCTGATTTGGAATCTGAATTAGAAAAAAATCTGAAATTAAACTAAAATCTGAAGAAGGATCAGAACAAGAATCAGAACTGAACTATTATATGTAGAATCTGAACTAAAATCTGAACTGAATTCTTTAACTAGATTTCGAACTAAAATCTTCACTATAATCTAACCAGTAATCTGAAACATGAATTAAACTATAGTCTGAGATGGAATATGAACTTAAATTTGGAATTAGAAACTTAGCCGGAATGTGGACTTGAATTTGAGCAGAAAATCAGAAAAAGGATCTAAAATAAAATTTTAACTAATTTGAAATCTGAACCCGAATTTAGAATCTTAACGAAATCTGATTAAGAATCTAAACTTTAAGCTGAACTAGAGTCAGCACCAGAATCTTAACTGAAATATAAACTTGAATATCTGAAATCAAATGGAATCTTAATCAGAATCGCTGATAAAATTTGAACTTGAATCTGAGCTTTAGACTAGAATTTAAACTGAAATCTGACTTAGAATCTGAAATTTGGTTCAGATCTGACATCAACAAAAATGAACAAAAATCTTAACTAGAATCTATACTTTAATCTGAATACTATAATACCGATACTATATATTATCGAAACTTGAATAAGAATATGAACTAGAACTAATTTCTGAAATCGAATCTCTACTGAAATTTTAATATTATTCCGAACTGTAATCTGAACTTGAATCGGAACAGGGATCAGAACTAGAATCTTAACTGGAAAATGAACTTTAGTCCGAGCTGGACTTGAAACTTGAATCTGATTATGACTTAAAACTGGGATCCAATCTGAAGTCTGAACTAGAACTTGAAGTAGATTCTTGTTGGGAGTTAAAACTAGACTTTGAACTAAAATCTCGAGTAAAAGCTGAACTAGAGTATAAGTTCTAGAATTTAAACTTTAATCTAGATTGGAATTTAAACAGCGATTTGAATTAGAATTTCAACTAGAAACTGAACTGGAAATTTAATTTGAATTTGAAATAGAATCTGAACTGGAATTAGAATCAGAACTTAAAAGTGAATTAGATATTGAGTTGGAGCCTGAATTAAAACTATATTCGGAATCTGACGTAAAATCTATAGGCCGATCAAGTATTTCAATTAAAATCCAAACTAGAACAGTTTTAAGAGCCCAAACTAGAATTTGATCTGCAGTCTGAATGGCATGAACTGGATTCCTGCTGTGCTAGAATTTGAAAGGCGAAACTAGAATTTTAACTTAAATCTCAAGTAGAATCTGAACCGGAATTTGTACTGGAATCTAAGTTATAATGTGGATTGGAATCTATACTGGAATTTTAATTAGAATCAAACTTAGAATTTTATCTATAATCTTAATTAAAATTTTAAATGAACTTTTATAAATAAAGTATTAAAGGCGATATTCCCTGATTATTTCCATGATTTAAATTTCCCTTTTAACAATAAAATATTTAGTGATCAAGAATTTAAAAAAATATATATTAAATCGATTTTTAATAGGAATAATGAGGGTTTCATTATGATTACTATCGCTGTAAAGGCATTAATAACAAACTCTTTTTATGATAAATGTGAATAGAGCATTATGGAGGGAAATAGGATACAATTTTTGATAAATGAAATAAAATAAAAATAACTTAAAATGTTTTTTTTTTTCTATTTGGACAAATTTCCAATTCACTTTATGGAAAAAATTGATTTTAGTGAAAAGGACTTTAATTAATTTTACGCAAGAAATATATTTTTTCATATTATCTTCCTTTTTGTATTTTCACTATAAAATCAATTATTCACATTAATTTTTTTCTTTTTGAAATTTCAGAAAAATTTCCCTCGAAATCCCAACAAAATTATGTAAAAAGTGGAAAAAGGAAATTATTGCAATAAAGGCAAAATTTCCAGTTGTTAAGTACGTGCTTAACATTCTTTTGGCGCGCTACCGAAGATGACTTTTTTAACATTTTCATTATTTTTGCCATTAAATACATTTTCAAATTTTTCCAAGTCAACGATTGTGTGTCCCTCTCACTCTCTAGAGAGTGAATGAGTGGTGGGATGGACAAAATGTTGTGACCATCATTTCAATTTATTCATGACGATAATGATTGTGATTAAGAGAAAAACTACTGTTAAATATGAATTTCATTTTTGCAGCCAACATTTCATCTTTTTTTATTTTTGAGTCCTCAAATAATTGTTTGTGATCAGGAAATGGCGGGTTTTCTTTTAGTGAAATGATTTTTATCGTTTTTTTTTTTTCTTTTTGGTTGAATTGTTTTTTTGATTAAAAATGATTTGTTGTGGGTTTTTTGATTGAAAGTAATTTGGCAATAAATCGAATGGATAAAATTAATTATTGTGTGACTGAATTGTATACTTTTAAAAGGGAAAAAAGAATAAAAAAGAGGAAAACAGTGGTAATTGAAATAAAACGCAAGAAAATGGCAATAAAAGGCAATAATAAGTTAATTAAAAAAGGTTTACAAATTTTATGATCCTGAATAAATTTATTGTTGAGAAGACAATTAAAATAAACAGTTGCACTAAATAAAGTGTATTTTAAGGGAAAACACTTTAAACTTAGCAGCTGAACAAAAAAATGACTTAAATATGAGTTTCAACTAAAAATTCCAACTTTTCACTAAAAATTCAAATTTTCACTAAAAATTCAAATTTTCACTAAAAATTCAAATTTTCACTAAAAATTCAAATTTTCACTAAAAATTCCAATTTTCACTTAAAATTCAAATTTTCACTAAAAATTGAAATTTTCACTTAAAATTCAAATTTTCACTAAAAATTCAAATTTTCACTAAAAATTCAAATTTTCACTAAAAATTCAAATTTTCACTAAAAATTCAAATTTTCACTAAAAATTCAAATTTTCACTAAAAATTCAAATTTTCACTAAAAATTTAAATTTTCACTAAAAATTCAAATTTTCACTAAAAATTCAAATTTTCACTAAAAATTTAAATTTTTACCAAAAATTCACTTAAAATTCAAATTTTTACTAAAAACTCAAATTTTCACTAAAAATTCTCACTAAATTGCACTAAAATTCAAATTTTCACTAAAAATTTCAGATTTCTGAATAGGAAATCTGAATTCTGATTTTTTGATGTGTGCAAAATTTATTTGGGATACTGACTCAGGTTTCTCTTTCAAATTTCAGATTTTATTTAAGAAGTTTGCAATTGAGAATTCTTCTGAGTATTGTGAAATTGAAATTTAGATAAATTACAGTTTAAATGAAGAAATTTCATCAGATTTCAGTTCAATTCCTTTTAAAAAACCATTATTTTACTAAAAATAGACATTTTTCCAAAAAAGTCACTTAAGAATGTTATTTTTCTATTGGCATTTTATTAAAGCCTGACAATAAAACTCCCTTCTGCAAAAAATCATAAACATTCTCTTTCTTTTTTTTATCGACCATCTGCTGCTGTATTTATTTTCCTCTGTTTAGTTTGAGGGTCACAAGTTTTCCATACATAAAATTTTTTTCTTCTTCTTCAATTTGTGTTGATTTTTAGCTGTCGTTCGTTGTGATTTGTAGTCTGTGAATAATATTTTCCATATTTGTTTGTAAACTTGAAAGTGCGCTAAATTTTGTGTCATGAATTTGTGTTATAAAAAAAAATTATAAGAATTTCCAATGTCATTTGTTGAAATTTGTGCACGTTTGATGTGATATGGAAAATATGACTATAAAAGAAATATTAACGTTTATTTCATGAATATATTAAAGCTATTTAAAGAGGGCAAAAATTAAAGGGAAAATGGTAGCAATTTAAAAGACTAAAGTGAATAGATTAAGCGATCAAAAAGAGTCCACCAATTAGTTTCAGTTAACAGTATTAAGGCAGAGACTAAAATATACGTCTTATGTCTTTTCTATATTAAGACATAATTTTCAGGCGCCATAAATACAGCTAGAACCATTTCACTTGGCATCTCATCTACAACTGCTGATTGAGGTAATCAGTTTCCCACAGTTTTTCTTCAAAAAGTTTGTTAAGCAGCAACAATTAAACTGTTGCTTGCTTACCAGCAACATGCAACATGTTTGATTTCCAAAATAAGTCTAACGACCAGTTTGAAATATTTTTGATGGTCTTGGAAAATTGGTTGTGTTTTGTTTGATATGGAATACGACAGCATAAACAATAAAACACTGAAAGAAAATTTTGGTAATTCAGTTTAGTTCTGACACAAGTTTAATTTTAAATTCAATATGAGATATTAATTCAGAATTAACCTCGTATTCCAATTTAGATAACAGTTCCATTAGCTGTATAGATTTTGACTCCAGGTTCAGGTTCTAGCACAAATTCTACTCAGATTCTACTTTTGAATTTAAATAAAATCTCATTCAAATTATTATTCAGAATCTAGTTCAGATTCTAATTGGGACCCGAAATCAGATTCCATTTATGACTGTCGTTAATGTTCTAGATTTACAGTTCAAAATGGCGCCCATAATGCTTTTAAAATTAATTAATCTTAATCTAGTTTAGATTCAAGTTCAGATTCTAAAACATATTTGAATTCTGATTATGGTTCAGATTCCAGTTCAGATTCGGGTAAACATTTTTTTCAGATTACTTCAGGCTAAAGTTCATAACTTAGTTAAAATTATTCAAATAAAAATCGTCATTTAATTCAGATTCTAATTCATATTCTATTCATATTCAAGATCCGATACTATTTCTGACTTTGATTTCATATATAGACCTGACTATAGTTCTGAATTTAGTTTAGATTCTTATTCAGATTATAAATTAATTCAGTTAGATTTCTATTCCAAATCTAGTTCAGGTTCTATTTAGAATCTCATTCAAATTCTGGTACAGTTTTGATGCAAATATAGATTTCAGTTCCGATTATAGTTCAGATCCTAATTTTGGTTTTGATTTCATTTCAATGCATATTCTACTTCAAATTATATATTCAGATTTAAATACTGATCCAAGTTAAAATTCTACTTCAAATATCTGTTAAAAATTTTGTTCACATTCCAATTCAGAATTTGATTTATATTCTACAACAAATTTCAATTAATTTTGGATCATATTCCAGATCAAATTCTAAATTTGATTTCAGATCAGATTCTAAATCTGATTTCAGATGAGTTTCTACATTTTATTTCAGATCAGATATTAAATCTGCTTTCAAATCAGATTCTGCTTTCAGATCAGTTTCTAAATCTGATTTCAGATCAGTTTCTTAATTTTATTTCAGATCAGATTCTAAATCTGATCTCAGTTGAGATTCTGCTCTTGTCCAGTTTTGAAACCAGTTTAGGTTTTGGTCAAATTCTATTTCATAGTTCAGATTTTAGTTCTGTTTCAAGTTCGAATTCCAATAAAATTCCAAAAATGTAGTTCAGATTCTGGTTCAGATTGCAGTTTAGATCCCATTATTTTAGATTATATTCTAGTTCTGATTTTATCAATTTTAGCTCAGATCCAAATTTTCGATTTTACATTTCTATTCTAGTTTTATTCGGTTCAAGTTAATTCTGGTTCGGTTGAAATAGTTCCGATTTATTGTTTGATAAGTTCTATTCCAATTCTAGTTCAATTTAGAAACTATTACTTAATTTCAATTCTGATTAGAAGTTTGATTACATTTTAGTTTCTAGTTGTTATTTTGGTTCAGATTATCGTTCTGATTATATTTCAGTTTCTGTTGATTCTGTTCTGATTTTTCTTTTTGATTCAAGTTCTTATTCAATCAAGTTTAGTTTTTGAATTCAGTTAAGATTCTAGTTTGTTCAATAGTTCCGTTCAAACTTGATTTTGGGATGATTTTAGTTCAAGACTCAAATTTTGATTCCTTAGTCGGATTACAGTGTTTCAATTCAGGTTCTAAGTTTAGTTCAGACTTCAGTTGTAATTACTTCAAGATGAGACTACAGTTTAGATTTTAGAACAGATTAAATTTTTGATTTTAGTTTTGAGTTCAAATACAAGATCTGGATCTAGTTAAGACTTGAAGTCTGATTCGAATTATTTTAGTTTAGATGCCAGTTCACCTTCCACTTTAGATTCTATTATTAGATTACAGTTCAGTTAAAAATTTAAATTTTAGATTCGCTTCAAATTACATTTCGAGACTAAAGATCAGATTTTGGTTCAGACTCTTTTAGGATTCTATTAACATTTCTAGTTCACTTCTTAATCCTGGTTCTTCTTCTAATCCAATTACTAGTTCTAGCTCATTTTCCAGCCCTGATTACAGTTCGAGTTATGCAATTTTTTTTTGGAATTTTAATGTGGCTGCTTGTTCTGGTTATAAATCATATTCCAACTCAAATTCTGTGTTTTCATATACAGCATATTTACAATAGCTTCATGAATTATGATAATTTTCCTAAAAATATTTGCAAAATTTCCGTTCTAAAATTTTATTTACATTTTTTATCTAATAAACAAGAAAGTTGGCCAAAACTTCCGTTTTTGTCTGTAACTTTTTTGTCCAAATAATGAGAATTTTTCTTTCAAAATAATTCTTCAGCTTTTCTGTTCACTTTTCTGGTTTCTATTTTTTTATTATTATAAGAAAAGTGCGAATATATGAATAAAAGAAAATCATTATCACTTCCAATCCCCGGAAATTTAATAAAAGCTTAACAAAGTGCTTAACCAACTGGCCTCCCAGGCTTTTGTTGGCTGCCATTAAAAAACAATTGTTGACTCAATTGTACACGAAATGCAACAGGCAACAGAAAATCGTTTTAATTCCAGAAAAAAATATATAAATTTAAGGTAAACTTGTTCCATAAAAAACCTCCCTTTACAAGCAAAAATAATAATAATTCTACCATTTGATCCAACATGTTGTATTATGTTTGTTCTCCCCACTTACAACTTTAAATTTTAGTTTTCCTTTTTCATAAATAAATTTATACACTTTTTGAATTTTTCAAGATTTTCTTTTGTTTTTTTCTTTTCTTTCAATATTTTCTTTTAATTTTTTCATTTTTTTCTTTTATTTTTCTTTTATTTTTATTTTGAAACACAAACAAACCAGAAAATATTATGTTAACAAAAACCCCAAGTAGTTCGAGTGTATGAAAATATAATTTAGTTTTCTTAAAGTTTGTTTAGTAAGAGAGAGGGAGAGAGAGAGGGAGAGAGAGAACTGAACAAGAGTATAGAATAACGGATGAATGGATGGACGGAAGGAAGGACAGAGACGAATGTTATGTCTGAATGACCGATAGCAAGAAACAACTTCAAGTTGGTTGGCAGTTTGACAAAAAAGAAAATGATAATATTTAGGAGAAATTGTGTCAAACTCCTGCTGAGAGGGAGACGTTTATAAGTATATATGGTGTCTAAGAGATAAATGGTTTATAACAAAGATATGGAATGATTGACAGATATTATGCGTAAAGAAGAATATCATTAAATAACTGCATTGATTAACCCTATAAGTTCAATTCTAGTTCAATTGTAGTTAAGTTCCAGTTCAGTTCATTCTAGTTCACTTCTAATTCAGTTCTAGTTCAGTTCTAGTTTCGTTCCAGTTCAGTTCGTTCCACTTCTTTTTAGTTCAGTTTCTAGTTGAGTTCTGGTTCAATTCTAGTTCAATTTGACTTCAGTTATACCTCAGTTCTAGTTCAGTTCTACTTCAGTTCCAAATTGAGTTTATTTCTGATTTACTTTTGGTTCATTTCTAGTTCACTTCTAGATCAGTTTTAGTTTCGTTTAAGTTCTAGTTCAGTTCCAAATTAAGTTCAGTTCTAGTTTCGTTCCAGTTTAGTTCGTTCCACTTCGTTTTAGTTCAGTTTCTAGTTTCTAGTTGAGTTCTGGTTCAATTCAAGTTCAATTTGATTTCAGTTATACCTCAAGTCTAGTTTAGATCTACTTCAGTTCCATATTGAGTTCATTTCTAGTTCAGTTCTGATTCACTTCTAGTTTCAGTTCAGTTTCAGTTCAGTTTTAGTTTCGTTTAAGTTCTAGTTCAGTTCCAAATTAAGTTCAGTTCTAGTTTCGTTCCAGTTCAGTTCGTTCCACTTCGTTTTAGTTCAGTTTTAGTTTAGTTTCAGTTCTTGTTGAGTTCTGGTTCAATTCTAGTTTAATTTGACTTCAGTTATACCTCAGTTCCAGTTCAGTTCTGGTTCACTTCAAGTTCAGTTCTTGATCAGTTTGTTCCAGTTCGTTCAAGTTCAGTTCTAATTCACTTTCAATTCACTTCAAGTTCAATTCCAGTTCAGTTCTTGTTTCGTTCCAGTTCAGTCTTAGTTCAATTCTAGTTCATATTCTGCTGAGATTCCCGTTCAGATTCTAGTTAGAAATAAAGATTCTTGTTCAGAGTCTATATAATATTCAAGTTCATAATCTCGTTCAATTTTAATTCAGATTCAAATTTATAATTTATAGTAGTTTATAGCTCAAAATCCGGACAGATTCTCGCACAGATTGTAGTTCAAATTCTAGTTCAGATGTTTTTTTTTCGTCTTTTTGGTTCAGATTCTAAGTATTATTCCTGATTAAATTCTAGATCAGATTTCTGTCCAGAGTCTAATTGAGATCCTTGCAGTTTCTAGTTCAGAATAAAGTTCAGATTCTAATTGAAAATCTAGTTTAGATACTATTAAAGATTCTAGTTTAGATCCCAATTTAGAGTCTAGATCAAATTTAAATTCTTAATATAGTTCAGATTATCATATATATTCGAGTTAAGGTTCTTATTCAGATTATGTTTAAGATTCATATTAAGAATCCAGTTCAAATTCCATATAAGGTTAAATATCACATTCTGATTCAGATTCTATTTAGAATTCTAGTTCAGATAATTGACCGAATTTTGAATCAAAATATGATTAAGTTTTATTTTCTGGATCAAATTTTAATTATTCTAATTAATTCTTAAAAACATTATTCCCAGCCATGTTGTTTTAAGACTCCTTCAAGGCCTTTATCTTATGAAGATTTCCCTCTCTTTCTTTTAGGTTAAACCAACATATTTTTTTTTCGCTACCTTCCAGATAAAAATAATTTTAAAATTAATTTCAAAAAACCAAAAAAAAATAATATCGTACATATGGAAAATCACTTTTATATGACACTAATTACTTGATCCCTCTGGGGGTTAATGCTGTCATTTATGGTCTTAACAATTATATAACTATTTCTATCTTTCAATCCATTCCAAGACTCTTTAGCCGCAAGTGTCACCTTTTAGACTTAATATTCTACTGGCGAAATGTTTGTTGTCTTGTTGGGTTTTTGGCGAAATCAAATTCGTTGCGTGTTTTGGTAAATAAAATTTTAACTACTACAACAACAACAACAAAAACTTGAAGATGATGTATGCAACATCTACTTCAAAAGAACTGCTTCCTCTTCATCCTCTTCATCTTGTTGTAGAAGGATGGGAAGAGCTTAAGAGTTGGAAATGCAATTTACAGCAAAATAAAACTAAAGATTTTTAAATGCCAAAATGCATACAAATGACAAAGGAAAAGGAGAGGAGAGGAGAGGAGAGGAGAAGAGTAGAGAGAAGACAATAATAATTTTATAAACTGTTAAAGAATTCTTTAGACTTGTTGCAAGTTTGTACGTGTGTAGTATTTTGAAATGTGTGAGTTGCATAGTAAAATAGTTAATAATTGACATAAAAGTGGTCATCATCATCATCACTAACATCATCACGCTTGTTCTTCAAGCTGAAATACATATAAAGAGTCCGTAATATTAAATAAAATGTCAGCCAGTCTGTCAGTCACTCTCTCTCACTCATTCACTCACTTAAATGTTGTCTAGCTGAGAAATAAATTCAAATAAAATTACACAATCGCATTGTGCATCACATGAAATGTTGTAGTCTTTTTTTTCTTCCTCAGATCCATACACCTATTTGTTATTTGGTCTGACCAGTTCAGTCTGTCCATTACTCTGTCTGTCCGGCTGTCTATCTACTTTATTTCTTCATGTTATGTTAAGAGTCAGTTTGATTTATACAATTCTAAAAGTGTTTTAACTGCCCTTGACGTTGATGTGTTGATTAATGTGATGAGTTAATTTAAAGTGTTGAGATTTTCAAATCAAAAGTCGTTTAAGAAAACTGAATTCTAATTAATATATAAAAGACATTAACGATTTTATCTTTAATAGTTTGTTTGGTAACAGTCACATGACATGGATGTTGTAATGGTTTTGAGATTAATTTTAAAAGGTTATTTTAAGATTAAAAATTTGTAAATGTTGGTCAGATGATCCGGTGCGAAGGACCATTTTTTTAAGAGTGAATCACTCCGCTGTGAAGGACCATTTATTAGAGTCTTAGAAAACACCTGAATACCTGGTCCTACACAGAGGGAGTGAACAGGAAGACTTAAGTCTAAGTTTCCAGACAATCCAGTGCAAAGGATCATTAATTAGTTTTTTTTTGATGGTTCTAGTTCAATTCTTTTTTCACACACTGGTCTCGACTTCAAAATGGAGTTCTGTGTCTTGTTCAGCTTCTAGTTCAAAGTTTATTTGAGGTTTAAGTTATGATTTTTGTTCAGATTTTAGATTCCAATCATTGATTCAATTCTAGGTCAGACTCCACTTCCGATTCTAGTTTAATTGTAGTCCGATAGTTCAAATTTTATATATATACCGATATTTGCTTGAATTCCACTTCAGCTTTTATTTCCTAGTTCTAGTCCTGAATTTAGATCAGCTTCTAGTTTACGCTCTTGTTCCGACTATAATTCAGATACCAGTTAAGATTCTTGTTTAGGTTTCAATACGACATAAATCAGATCAGTTCAGATACTAGATCATATTCTAATTTTGATTTTAATTTCAATTCTACTTCAGATTTTAGTTTAAACTCAAGTTCAAGTTCATTCTAATTCTGATTCTAATTCAAAATCCAGTTTCGTTTCCTGTTCAGATTCTAGTTCCAATTCAAGTATAAATATCAATGGAAATTCATCGAAATTAAAAAGAAACGCCGTTCTATTTTGCTAGCTATAAAATAAAAGTGGATCCACTTCGAAGGACCATAAATAAACTTAAAATAATTTATTTTTATCCTTCATTTTTAATTTTTGCTCATCAATGAAGGGATTCAATGAAAGGCTTTAAATGGCAAGGACTTTTGCAAAACATCCTTGTGATGTAAAAATCCACTGCGGATTTTCTTAATTAATATGGAAAAAAAACTGTTCGTCACTCCCACACAGGAATTGCAATAAAACAATGATCATCTATAATGAATTTATCATTTCAATAACCCTTATTTTGTTATTGACTAAAAGCTGTCCTTGTTAATGTAAATTCAAGAATTCCACAGCTTTGTCCATTCCCAAGTGAATGGATGCTTTGAAAACCTTTTTCTTATGATAAGAGTTTAAGATTTTGTACCCTGTAATCTTTAGCAATTGGAATTTTTCACAAGTGATTTATGCTCCCTTTTTGCTAACGACCGTATTTTTGCTGCATAGCACTTTTTTTCTAACGACCGTATTTTATACGCACAGCACACTATTTTGTAAATGACCGTATTTTTTGGATAACTAAATTTTTTCTTACGACCGTATTTTCATTTCACAGCACTCTTTTTTGCTATCGACAGTATTTTTTATGCTCAGCACACTTTTTGGCAACGGTCATACTTTTTCTTTGCAGCACAATATTTCTTAAAGTCGTATATTTTATGCACGGCACACTTTTTGCTAACAACCATATTTTCGTTTCACAGCACACTTTTTTTGCTAACGACCGTATTTTTGCAGCACAGCTCACTTTTTGCTAACGACCGTATTTTTTGGACAGCTCACTTTTTGCTAACAACCGTATTTCTGATTCACAGCACACTTTTTTGCAAACGAAAGTATTTTTATGCACAGCACACTCTTTTTGTTAACGGCCGTATTTATTTACACTTCTTACCTAATGGCCGTATTTTCGTTTCACAGCACACTTTTTTGCTAACGACCGTATTTTCTCTGCACAGTACACTTTTTGTTAATGTCCATATTTTGTATGTACAGCATACGTTGTTTTTTTTTACAAAGTACACTTTTTGCTAACGATCGTATTTTTTTGCAAACTGTTGGATGCTTTTAATATGCGTTCCCTCGGATTTGAAATCAGACCAACTTGATCACAGTTGATTCGATATCTATTTCGACTTTCTGCTATTTATTTCTGGGAATCAAATTAAATCCTAAGTGATAAGATTATGCCCAGTACTGAGCTACAGTGCCGTATAAAGTACATACTGTTTTACATAACGACATCCATCCCCACTTCGTTAAAGAACTTGGCCATTCTCAAATGGTTAGTAATACCCAACTTTCTAAATTCTTCAGTTACCGCCTCGCTTTCCCTGATTAGGAGATCAAATTCCAAATGACATGGCAGTTACCCTTACGCAAAGCCCAATAAAATAACATAATTTGAAGTTTAACTCAAGAATAGAACAATTCAAGCTTTGCCAAGAGATAAGGAAGGATGTCCAAATTTAATTAAGTGAAGCTTCGGAGTTAATAAAACTTTGTCAATTAAATGAAAATAATTCCCCTCTGTTATTTGTTGTACCTTTAATTTTCCTACATTTCAAATATTTGTCTCTTAATACTTCCTTTCGTCATCTAAGTTGTTCTGCTCTAACATTTTCCCCTTTGTATACATTTTCAATACTGGAATTTAATTAACTTAATTAAAGTTTTGTTCATCTTCTATGAAAATAAATTCTAAACATGTTTTGTTTTCTGTCTCTACTTCTCTTTCATCTTGTAGCATCACATTCTACTAATTTTCAATTCTTTACACACATGTTTTGGGTTGTCGTTGTCGTTTTTTTTTTTTTTTGTAAGCGATGAGTGAAGTAGCCATCATTAAATTGTGTCGGCGGATGTACAAGAATATTTTTTGCCATCATGTGTTTCTTTTAGTAGTTTTTAAAATAGAAATATTAGATGAATTATTAAAGACAGTAATAAGAATATTCGAAAATTATTGCAGCTGTAAATGCTGTGAAATGTTAAAGGAGGATGGCAATTTTACTAATGAACTAAGTATTATTAGGGAGGAAAGTGGTCGTTTCAAATTTAGAAGAACTAAGTTTCCAAAAAACTACGGTTCAAACATTTTGAACTAATTAAAAAAATTAATAAAACTTGTCTAAATGAAGTAAACAGTTGGTTGGTGCTTTGAATTTTTTTCCCATATACTGACCCCTCCATATATCTGGTCCTTCGAAACGGAATGGAAAGCATTTAAACGTTTATTACCTATCAGAAAGTTGATCCTAATATTCAAAGCTGCACTTGTTCTTTAAATTCAATCAAGAGATTGTAACTGCCAGCTGGTCCTTCGCTGCAGATAATCCAAGAAACTAAACGCAATTAATAATTAAAATAGTTGATTTAAAGTTTGAATTATTTTTAATTTGGTCCAACGAATTGAAAATTAATTAGACATTAAATTTGTTAATGCAAAAATGTTGTAAGTCCTTCAACTGGATCAGATTAACGAAGCTGCCTCAATAATTTTATTTCACGTATGTGTTTAAAACTTTTTGTTGGTCCTTTGAACCGAATGATCTTAGGAACTTGACATGCGGTAAGGCCTAATTATATATATATATTTTTTTTGTACGGCATAGAGATCGATGAGCTACATTCTTGTTCAGTTAGATAGTACAGGGTGATACAATATTTGTGCCTGATTCGAAAACAGCTGGAATCATACAAATAATAATGATTTAAGTTGGAAAATGGAGCAAAACACATTCCTTTGAGCGTATTTTTCGCCCACTTTATTCCTTTTTCAAAACAGTTACACTCTTCTTTGGTAGCGACTCTATTATCCTCTACCCAGCGCAATATTGTGTTGAATATTTTATCTACTCAGTCTGGTTTTGAGGACGATTATTTAAAGACTGACTAGAAGAATAAGTAAACATTGCTCTTAGACAAAACCCTTTTTAGTATTGCGAGTTCAAGATTCTGCTGCTTTCAAGTTGAGGTCTTAAAACGATAGGCTTATAAAGGCTCTATCCGAAGCACAGATGATGATTAAGAAAGTTGAAGTTGAGTACTTTATATTTTACTGTGACTTATCTTTATGATTCATTCTTGGTTTTACACATTGAAATATTGAACGTCCTCATGCATTCCAAGCAATAATTATTGATCGATGGTAAAAGTAATAACGCCACGCTGCAGACTTAGAAGTTACCCACCAATCGATTGATTGCGATAATAAAGTTCTTTTTCCTTCAAAATGGAAGATCTAAGGAACTAGATACTTTAACAGCAAAAATTGTGAAATGTTTGAAGTGGAGCACTTCACATTTTTATGGACTGTTCAAGGATTATTGATCGTTATATGATCCAAAAACTAAATTTGAAGGAATAATCTGAATTCTAGTTGTCTTAGGACTTATGAGTAACGCTCCAATTGTTGGAATTATTTGTTAATTTCTTAAAAATTTCAAGGAATTCAATTTTGCTGAGGTAAAGACCCTTCTAAGCACTGTAACAATATATGATGATCGATAAAGCACATGTTCTCTTATTGGTCCTTCGAAATGGATAATCTCAGAAACTGTACGTTATAACAGTTGAAATTGGGAAAACGTTTAATTATATGGCCCTTCATATCAAAAAACAATAAAGTGTTTGCATTTTGAGTTAGACAATTAGACCAGGCTTGCAGTCCACATGAAAAAGCCAAAAATTTTGGAAATAAAGGCAGATATTATTATTAATCCATGGTCTGGCTGACTTTCTTCTGACAGGATTCAAAGTTGATGTTGCAACACCTGCAAGAGCACTGAGTTAACAGTTCGTGATTGAGTTATTGTTGGTTCTTCGAACCGGATTGTCTAAAAAATTAAACGCGTAATAAAATTGCAATATGGTTCATCATTATGAACAATAATAGATATTGAACTATTTTTTTAAAGAAGCTTTTTGTGAATTATCGTCCTTTTAAACTTGTTCCTCCCTATTAATTCTTTCATTCCACAGATGCTTTATATGTTTGAGTTAAAATACCTCTACTATATTTTATTTATTATTCTTAAAATGTAACAAATGTGTCAACATTTTGTGCACAACGAATGATAAAGACAATAACTATGATTAGAATGAAGGTATATGAAACATGTTTAAAATGATTGACATATGAATTTGACAAAAGATTTGATTTAAGATAAAAAAAATACCAGAATTTAACAATTCTTATCATCACAAGTTCTTAAAGAACTTTTGAAAAATCCTTGACAAATTAGAGAAGCTTAAAGTGAAACGAACCAAATGTTATCTATTCAGGTCTGGTAACTCCAAAGCCAACTTTTGTATAGTCCTTCGAACCGGACAACTTTATTTAACCCATATACTTGTACGTGAAAATTAAACGGTTACTAAGTGCTGTTCCTTCAACATAACTCCATCTAATTCTCTACTACTTATACACTTGTTGTGAAGTGTATTTAAAAGCATCCAATAAGATTATCCTTATCATCGTGATTACAAGTACTTTCTATCGACTCTCTAGAACAAAAAACACGTGAGAACAGCAGGATAATACACTTGTTATACACTTCTAACTGTGAGCATCTCTGTTCCCCTTATTTGATAACACACTGTAACTTTCCACATAGATTTATCTCTATGCCACACTAAACACATGTAATCCAAAGCAAAAAAAACAAAAATCATATTTATGAGTTCACGTTATCAGATGACATTTCACTTTTATTTTATATCTTTTCTACCGCAAAAGGTAAGTTTTCCTCTCTTTTTCAGTTTTATCATTTTTATATTTTTTTAATAAATGTGAAACATTTAAATTAATATATTTTTTTCATATTCTTAACAAACATTTTAAGAAAAAAAAGTGCAAAAAAGGAGCAGATGAGACAAGTGGCAGTTGCTTGGAATAAATGAATTTATTATTTTTTTGAAATTATGCTATAAAAATACTCATTCGGACTGAAGTTGATAATTTATTATTTAAAAATAAAATAAATTATGACTGAAAATATTAAATGTTAAGTTTTATTAAAAATAAAATAAAAATAGAAAATGAAAACTTTCAATATTTAAAAGAAAGTTTTTTAATTCCAATCGCAGTTCTAGTTTAATTCAAGTTTAGTTATAATTTAGTTCAAGTACAGTTCTAATTCAGTTTTAGTTCAGTTATAATTCAGTACTTATTCAGTTCCAATTCAGTTCTAGTTCAGTTCTAGTTCTGTTTTAGTTCAGTTCTAATTCAGTTTTAGTTCAGTTTTAGTTCAGTTTTAGTTCAGTTTTAGTTCAGTTTTATTTCAGTTTTAGTTCAGTTCTAGTTCAGCAATAGTTCAGTTTTAGTTCAGTTTTAGTTCAGTTCTAGTTCAGTTTTAGTTCAGTTTTAGTTCAGTTTTAGTTCAGTTCTAGTTCAGTTTTAGTTCAGTTCTAGTTCAGTTTTAGTTCAGTTCTAATTCAGTTCTTTTTCAGTTCTTGCTCAGTTCTAATTGAGTTCTAGTTCAGTTGTTGTTCAATTCTAGTTCAGTTCTAGTTCAGTTTTAGTTCAGTTCTAATTCAGTTCTTTTTCAGTTCTTGCTCAGTTCTAATTCAGTTCTAGTTCAGTTGTTGTTCAATTCTAGTTCAGTTTTAGTTCAGTTTTAGTTCAGTTCTAGTTCAGTTCTAGTTCAGTTCTAATTCAGTTCAAGTTCAGTTTTATTTAATTTCTAGTTCAGTTCTAGTTCAGTTTTAGTTCAGTTCTAGTTCAGTTTAGTTCAGTTCTAGTTCAGTTCTAATTCAGTTTTAGTTCAGTTCTAGTTCAGTTTTATTTCAGTTCTAGTTCAGTTCTAGTTCAGTTTTAATTCAGTTCTAGTTCAGTTTAGTTCAGTTCTAGTTCAGTTCTAATTCAGTTTTAGTTCAGTTTTATTTCAGTTCTAGTTCAGTTCTAGTTCAGTTCTAGTTCAGTTTAGTTCAGTTCAGTTCTAGTTCAGTTCTAATTCAGTTTTAGTTCAGTTCTAGTTCAGTTTTAGTTCAGTTCTAGTTCAGTTCAAGTTCTACTTTAGATTCCAATTTAGTTTTTAATTCCGATTAATTTCGGTTTCCATTTGAGATTTTAATTCTAACTCAGGTTCTAGTTCATATTCTAATTGAAATTCTAGTTCAGACTATAATATGAATTCCTTTTTATGTTTTCATTAGTTTATAATTTAGTTCATCAAATTTTAGTTGAGATTTTAATTCAAATTCTATTTCATGAAAAATAAAAGTATTTCAAGATCTCATTCCGACTTAAAATAAGATTGTTCTTCAAAATCTAGTTTAAATTTCAGTAAAAATTTTATGACAGAGTTTTTTTTAAGGTTTTTGTTTCGTTTCTATTACGGTTTATGATTTCTAGTTAATTGCACTCCGAACCAGCCCTTCAGAGGCTTGGAATGTCGTACAGACCTTAAATATGGCATCAGATTATGTTAAATACCAAAGTCAGCTTTGGTGGTGTCTGTTATTTGTTATCTACAAGGTAAACGCGATTCCGAATGACAGAAATATTTGTGGAATTATCGGAATATTTGTCAACAGTTAAGTGGCAATTCTATCACTAAAGACTCATGTCAGCTATCTCGGTCATCTGACAATACACTAGTTTAGATCTCTGCGCACAAGGACCACTTCGGTAATGAACATATATATTCTCGAAAATCGATGGTATATGAAGTGTCGCTAAGGAGATTTAAAAAAGTCAAGTAAAATGGACTTAGTTTACCTTTTAATGAACGCTGTAACAGCTGTAATAATTTTAAGAAAAAGTGATGATTGCCGGACCTGGAAATCAAAAGGATTAGAAATCTGACCAACTACAGGCTGAACTTTCTTTGTGAAGTATCAGAGGTGAAATTAAACGATCTAGTTAATTACTTCATAAAGTTGTGGCGGATCTAACACTGCGAATATGTGGCAGCTGTACACTAAGTACTTATAATCTTAACTGTTGTAGGATCAGTCTAAACGGGGTCGTTAACACACTACTTGACTTTGAATCTAGAAATCTAACCTTAAGGCCGATGAGCATGGAATTGACTTGTTTTTTTTAAACTCTCAAAGTTTGAAACACTTTTACTTTCATAGACTTTAACCTATTAAAAATTTCATTTTCATAAAGCTTTTAAGCTTTCAAAAACTTTACCTTTTCTAACTTAAAATCTTAAAAGCTAATAAAAACTTTATGAGATTTAAATAAGAGCTTAATTTTGAGTTTATTTAGTTTTAAATTAAAAGTATTTTCAAGCTTTAAGCTTTAATCAAATTTATGCTTAAAGCTTTTTTTATAAATTGCGCTTTAATTTAAATACAAAACTCATTTTTTGTCAAATAATTTGAACTTCTTTTAACTGAAATGAAAACTTCCTTTATACCGTTATATTCTGACCAAATCCAATGCTTTAATGTGATAAATGATTTGTTAGTTTTTTGTTAAATAAATGTTAAGCTTACGGGTAAACTAATATTACAACAACAACAAAAAAGCCATTATGATTATGATTTGTAAATTATGAACATAAAAAAGCAGCAATAAAAACTACAAAGTAAAAGAAGTAAGAATTTTATGGTCCATCAAGTCCGCCTATATAATACCCTACACCTGAATATGGGTTTTTAATTAATGAACAACCCTCGTATAATTTGATTTACTTATTTATTCTTAAAAGTGCCGTACATTATTGTCACATTGATATTTATGCAAAAGTTGTGCGATTGGAAGGAATGAAATTTGTAGGAAATTTTGAAACGACCCTCGTATAATTTCAAAAAACTACACTTTTGTTGCAATACCAACGTATAAGTAAGATCTATGCCCTTGGAAGTGATATTTGGAAGCAGAGTTGTATGTCAGCTATAAGAAATAATGAACCGATCCTCGTATAACTGGGCAAATCATTTTAGAACATTATGAAACTTACTTTTACCAAATTTTGTTCAAATCATTTTATATTTAGAATTTGTATGAGCTTGAAACCTCATTCCGGGAGGACATTTATATGGGAGGTATTTGAAATATTGGACCGGAAATAACCGATTTCAATAGGTTCTAGATCCGACCGGACGGATATCATTAAATCAGAAAGTGATTCTGTGTCGAATGTTATGCCTTTAATTGATGGCAGCAATCTGCCCGTTTGCAAACTTTTGCACAAAGACATAATGGTGTAGGGTATACAAAAATAAAGAAGAAACCCCCCAAAGACGAACTGTTTGTTGCAAACAACAATAAAAACAAAATCTTGTCATAATTTATTGCTTAATCATGTTGCAATTGCAAGACAACATTTTTTTATTATTATTTCTTTATTTATTTGCAACTTAAGATTTCCTCTTTTAAAGAGACAATCACAACAACAACAACAGCAACAACAGATTTTTATGAATTTTATATTCTCAGAAGATTTATACCAGTTTTCTGTAAACAAACAGTTGTTTTTGTTGTCTTAAAACCTCCAATAGTCCAACCACTAACTAAGAAAACGGCAACCGTGAATTTTCAATCAAGTCAACATCATAAATTTGAATATAACCAGAAGGTGTGCGACATAGAGGCGTTATTTGGTGACTTACAATAACAAACATTCACATACTTAACCATCGAAGCAGAGACAAATAATTTTTGCACACAAAAAAAATCTCAAAAATGATTATAATTTCCTCTAACTACAAGTACAGTTCTAGTCGAAATAATAGCACCCCTACCAAGTCACAACTTTGTTGCTTTTTTGTGTTTTTGTTCAGAAAATATTTTTATACACAATTTTGTGGTCCCACTAATCAAAATATATTCTCTTAGCAAATGAATACTTTTCTTTTAAATTAACACGAAAATTGCAATAAATTTGTTTGGGAACTCCCAAAATTATAGCACCATTTCTATAATGCTTGGAAGAAAACATTAAATGTCCAAACAAGTTTTATAGCATTTAGTATATGAGAGCATATATGCTTCTGCAATATTATAATTAACAATATTTTCAAGAAGCGTGTTATTAGAATTTAAATAACAGGTTGGTCTAAGCACTGTACTTCAGAAAATCATGATTCTGGCGAATAACATTATGCCGAAATTAGAAATATTTTGATATGATCAAATAAAATGCTTAAAGTTTAGAGTCGTGGACAAAAAACTGTGATGACACCTTTAATGGTTCATCGTAACTTTTCATGGTTCCTCGCCAAATGGGGAAGGCAACATTTATCTCATCAGCAGGGATTTAATAAAAATAATTAAATCTGTTTATAAGCACTGAAACTGTATCGGAAGGTTTAGGGATTATAATTTGTAAGCCCATAGATCATAACCACTCTGCAAGTCTTAAATAGATGAGAGTTTCATAAAACTTACTGGGTTTGCTATATTGAAATAGGGGAGTGGTAATCTGTGGGCCGATGAGTCTGAAATATTTATTTATTTATAAGGAGGGCCCTTTACAAGGAATATAAAAAAATTATAACAAAAACTTTCAAAGGCGACGGTTCTAGTGTTATGTTCTTAAGTGTTGGATCCATTTACCGTGTTAAAACTAATATGGATGTGTTAGAACATACACAAATATTAGGCAAAATAATGCTACCATCTACATCTAAGGAAATGCCACTGATTTAAGCTATGCAACAAGACAGCGCCCCGAAACATACCAGTAAATTGGCTAAAAAGTATAAAATGGAGTCACTGTAAAGAAATGGCCTCCCCAGTCTACCAGTGTAAATCCAATCGATAATTTGTCTACAAACGTATAAAAGAAGAGGTCGGTAATTAAGTCAAACAATAATTGCGACCTTTTACCACTGTAGAGTGGCCATGGATCACTTTTATCCTGGAAAGGTGCCAGGATATAATAACTATAATGGGAAGGCGATGTTCGGCTGTTGTAAGCAACAAAGAAAATACTACAAAATACTTCGAAAAAATTAAACAATTTTTGTTGTAGTTAAAACCAAGTGGTGCTATTATTTTGACAAGAGGTTTTATCATTTTATCTGGAAAAAAACTTCATTTAAAGAAAGATAATAAATAGAAATATTTTTATTTTATAAACCTTAATAGAGGAACAACTTTTTATTCAAATTACTTTTGTGACTTATTAAAGAAGACTTATGTAAGTGGTGCTATTATTTTGACTGCAACTGTATTTTGTAGTTAATTTACATATTCTGACCGTTCTTTTTTTTCGAAATTTAAGTCTATTTTGCGAAAAGAAAGAGAGAAAAAATAAAACACCCTCACAATTTTTGCCAATAAAGTTGTTTTAGAGCTTTTGGCTTAAAAATAAAATTTTATTGATACGATTATTTCAGATTTTTTTTTCTAAATTGAATGGTGTAATATTGATTTTTTGTTGCTTTTGTTGTTGTTGCTGTTGCTCTAGTATTTCCTTCTATTACGACTTATTTGAGCATTTTGTTTTAGAATTTATTTTTATTTTCTTGTTGATTTTAGAAATGAAAATAGTAAATTGCTTTTGGGGGCCAGAGAGTTGTGGGTTTTGGTTGTTGAGGATTATTTGTTAAATGTCATAAAAACTATAGAGACAATATTTTAAATGTCCCAGGAAAAAAGAGAGGGTCATTAAAATATTTGTTAAATAATGGAAAATTTTAAGTTTAAAAAAATTGAAATTCAATTCTGTAACCAGTAAAGATTCAATTAAACTAAAATCTGAACTATAATTTTTATTATCTAAATCTGATGTAGAGACTGGTCTAAAAGTTGAATTAGTATCAGAATAAAAATCGACTACTTACTATACTAAAATGTGAACCAAAAATGAAGTCAATTTGCTAAAAGAATCTTAATCTTAAACATACGATTCTGAACCAAACTAGAATCCGAACTAGATTCAGATTATAAATTAAAATTTAAATTAGAACCAGTATTATAATCTGAAACTGAACAAAAGTCTGAATTACACTTTAAGCTTGAATTTAAAGTAGAGCCTGAATTAGAGCTTTAACCAAACCAAATTATGAACTAAAAATTCGAATTTAAACTAAAATCAGAACTAAAATCTTAAATAGAATCTGAATTAGAACCCCAACTAAAATGAAATTGGAATCTTAATTATAATCTGAACTGAAACAGAATCTCAGTTATTTGAACTAGAATCTGAATTGGAAGTGAAACTAGATTCTGCACTTTAATTCGAACTAGAAGTTAAATTAGAATCTCACCTGGAGCTGGAATCTGAACTGGAGTATGATTTTGAATTAGAAGCAGCATTAAAACATAACTAGAATTGGAATTAGAATCTAAACTAAATAATAATTGGAATCTGGACTTGACTTAGAACCTGAAGTTAAATCTGGACTTGAATCTGAATTAGAACCAGAATAAAATCTAAATTGGAATCTGAACCAATTTAGATCTCAAACGAATTTGAACTTGAATCTGAATTAAAATCTGACTTCCAATCTGATCTGAACTAGAACTGAACAAGAACTGAACTAGAACTGAACCAGAACGGAACTAAAACTGAACTCGAACTGAACCAGAACGGAACTAAAACTGAACTAGAACTGAACTAGAACTGAACCAGAACTGAACAACAGCTGAACTAGAACTGAACCAGAACTGAACTAGAACTGAACCAGAACTGAACCAGAATTGAACTAGAATTAAACTAGAACTGAACCAGAACCGAACTAGAAATGAACTAGAACTCAATTAGAAATGAACTAGAACTAAACAAGAACTGAACCAGATCTGAACTAGAACTGAATAAGAACTGAACTAGAAATGAACTAGAACTAAACTAGAACTGAACCAGAACTGAACTAGAAATGAACTAGAACTAAACTAGAACTGAACCAGAACTGAACTTGAACTGAACCAGAACTGAACTAGAAATGAACTAGAACAGAAGTGGAACTATTTAGAAATGAACTAGAACTGAATGTAAACTGAACCAGAATCTAAACTGGAATGATCAGATCTAAATCATACTTAAGTATTAATGAAAATTTTCCAGTTAGAAGGACCGTAAAGTAACAAGTAAATTCATTACATCTTTTATTTATTCGATCAATTGTTTTTCACATCTTTTAATTTGTACAACATGTGTCTACTTAATTCCCTTCCAAATCTTCTTTTAACCCATAAATTATTTTTGTGATTTAAGTTTTTTCTTCATTTTCCAAATTAATAATTATTATTTTATTCCCTCCCAAATTAATCCACCTCCTTCACATATTAAAATCCAGTAATAATTCTAACATAAAATAAAATAATCGTATTTAACTTGATACGCATCTTAATTAATCTCCATTTGCTGGAGTTTCTCAAAAAGGAGGCAGTTTACAAGAAACTACATTTATTATCGTTTTCCTCTTAAAAACGAAGAATTAATGCGTCATTTTTCTTTATGGCAAAATTCGCACATTATAAAACGCCTTTTTGTTAAAGCCCCCTTCTTTATATTTATATTTGATTGTTGTTATTGTAGTCGGTATTTGTGTGTAGTCAAAAGGAATTACAAAGGAAATGTTTTCATTGAAATTGGAAGGAAGGCGATTACTAAGGGGGCGACATGAAAATGATTTAGGGAAGAAAAGTTTATGGAGGAAAAGGATTAGACAGCAGATTTTGGTTGGAGATTATCTGTGTAAAGTTTTCATTTCCAAGTAATCCATAGAAAGGTCAAAGGTCAATTTATAAAAATTCAATTAACGTTTTATGTTTTCGATATAAATTCATAATCAATATCGAATCAATCACCTTGTCGGTTACATAAATTATTGGAAAACCCTACAATATTTTTCCTTCAATCCACTTATGATTCCTAATTAATTATATTTCATCCTTTATTCAAGCCCTTATCTCTTCAAATACAAATTAACTTCCAAAAAAGGGAAATTAATTATTATTTTTCCCCATTAACAATGAGATTTAAACTCCTCAATGAACTGCAGACTATTTTCATCATTAATTATACTCAGTAGTCATTTATGATCACAAAAAAACATATCCAACATGTATTTAGGTCTTAATCTCTTCTATTGAATTTCGTTACAGGGGCGAGTTTGTGAAATAAAACGTATTTCGTTTCGTACATAATTTTTTTATAGTTTTATTACTTCATAATGAAGATAATAATGACTTTTTTACTTAAATAAAAGAACTTGGACCAAATAAATATTATTTTATGATAAAAACTCTTATTATTGCTCATAAAGGGAATAATGACTTCTATAAAGAGATTTCACTCAAAATCCTTAATTTGTTTCTCTCTAAACCTGTAGATTTTCCTTAAGTATTTCATTTCATCCTCATAAATCATCTTTAATATTTTATGCAATTTAATTTACGATTATGATGATGATATCAAAAACATCTCTTAAAAATATGTACAAAAAAGCATAAAGACTCATAATTAAGTACAAAAATTAAAATAAAACGCCAATAAAAATTTGGTAGAAAATGAGATATAAATGATCATTAAGTTCACTTATAGTTTAGTTCAAGTTCAGTTCTATTTAAATTCTAGTTCAGTTATAGTTCAGTTCAGTTCAGTTCTAGTTCAGTTCTAGTTCAGTTCTAGTTCAGTTCTAGTTCAATTCTAGTTCAGTTCTAATTCAGTTCTACTTCAAGATCAGTTCTATTTTAAGATCAGTTCAAGTTCAGTTCTAGTTCAGTTCTAGTTCAGATCAAGTTCAATTCTGGTTCAGTTCAAGTTCAGCTCCACTTTAAGTTCAGTTCTATTTTAAAATCAGTTTCAGTTCAGTTCTAGTTCAGTTCTAGTTCAGCTCTAGTTCAGTTCTAGTTCAGTTCCACTTCAAGATCAGTTCTATATTAAGATCAGTTTTAGTTCAGTTCTAGTTCAGCTCCACTTCAAGATCAGTTCTACTTTAAATCAGTTTTATTTCAGTTCTAGTTCAGCTCTATTTCAGTTCTAATTCAGTTCTATTTTAGTTCTAGTTGAGTTCTAGTTCAATTCTAGTTCAGCTCTACTGCAAGATCAGTAATATTTTAAGATCAGTTTTATTTCATTTTAAGTTCTGCTTAAAGTTTATTTCTGCTTCAAGTTCAGTTCTATTTAAATTTTAGTTCAGTTATACTTCAGTTCCAGTTCAGATTCTAGCTCGGATCCTAGTTCAGATTCCGGAATTCTAGATCGTATTCTTCTTCAAATTGTAGTAAAGATTCCATTCCAGATTCTAGAAAAAAAATTCAAATTCCAGTTCAAAATCTAAATCTGATTCTATTTCAGATTTTTGTTCGTTTCAGATTTTAGGTCAGATTTCAGTTCAAATTAAACATAGAAAGTATACGGATCAAACTTTAGTTTCTAGATCAGACTCTTGTGCAGATTCCAGCTAAAACTTTAGTTCTGATTCTAGATCGAGTAATTCATATTTTAGTTCAGGTTTTGGATCAAATTGTACTTCAGATTGTTGGTCAGATTAAAGATCAGATAGTTAAGATTATGTCTTAGAATCTCGATCAGATTTTTTGTTCAAATTATAATTCAGTTTAGATTAAAAATCAGATAATTTGGATTATAGTTTAGATTTTTATTCAGATTCTCATTTAGCTTAAAGATAACTTAATTGAAATAATAGTTTAAATTCAAGATTCGATTCTTGATCAAATTTGAATTTAGATTTAAGTTCAGATTCTCCCACAGATTCTTGATCATATAATTCAGATTCTCGTTCAGATTCTTACTCAAAGTATTTTGATTTTTGTCAGTTTCTAATTAAAATTTTACTTCATGATCGAGTTTATTTCTCGTAAAATTTATGCTTTAGATCATTATTAAGGTCTAATTCAGATTGTGATTTAATTACTATTTCAGATTTTTTTATTTGGGTCCTGCGAACCGGATATTACTATATAATTTTAAAGTAGTGCTGGTGAATCTCCTCTTTAGTCTTGTAATATTTTCCTTTGAAAATCCATAATATTTATAAAATATTATTTAATATTTAGACCTTAATATGACAACAACAACAACAACAAAAAGCAAACATGACTACAATCGACCGCAAAAAACATATTTGACCACATAAAATCATAACATAACAAATCATTTGAAATGGTCATAAACTATAATCCGCCATAAACTCCATAAACCAAACAAATTTCTCATAAAAGAAAAATCTAAAAGTTGAACATCTCAACGTTTATTATGGCGAACAATGAATAATTATTGTTAATAAAAAATGATGCATTTGTTGTTGTTGTTGTTATTTTTTCAGATCATTCTTCCTTTTTTTAAACCCTCCACCACCATAAGTGGTGAAGAGGGTATATTAACTTTGTCACTATGTGTGTAGCAATTAAGAGGGAATCGTCTTAGACACTATACTGCATATATAGTCTAACATCAAATCAACATCTGAATTGATTAAGCTATATCCGTCTGTCTGTCTATCTGTCAATTTGTCTGTATTTCTGTCCGTCTGTCTGTATGTTGTTGGCACGCTCACATCCACAATAATTGACAGAGCTCAAAGAAATATGGTCTGAGTATTTCTTATAGTCTCGAAAAATTTCCTATTTAAAACCAGCCAAATCGGTTAAGTATATTAAAATATATAGACCGATATCGAATTCAACCTCTAAGTTCAAGCAAAGAACTATCATAAAATTGTCAATTACAAATCGATAAATTAGAATGAAATTCTGCCAGTATAATCAGTTATATGTAATCCAATACCATTCCAAAAATCATCAAAATCGGTTCAGTAGAAGAAAAGTTATAGCCAAAAATATAACTTATTTTTAAGTACAACTTTCACGTATTGAATAAATCTCTGAGTGTATATGTAAGTGTGTATGTTCATGCATTAGTGGTGGAGGGTATCGCAAATTCGCCATAGCCGACTATAGCATTCTTAGTTATTTTTTGTTTCTTTCTTTCACTTTATGATTCTTAAACAAATTGTTATTGTTTTTCATTTTTTTCTCTCCGTTTTAAATCTTTAAAGTTGTTTTTAAAGGTTTGCAACTCTTATTTGTGAATCTGAAACAAAGTCAAGTCTAGTTTTCTAGTAATAGGATTTTTTTATTGTTGTTGTAATTTTAATACTTTAACAAAATTGATTCATGTTAAAGTTGTTGGCAATATAATTTTATTACAAAAGCTCATAATGGTGAAAGATTAAATTAAAGGGTCTGAATGTTAACAGAAATGGGAAAAAAGCTAAAATTGAAAAAAATGAAGATAAAGAGAAACGAAAGGTTATTCTATTAAATTATAGAAAATAAGTGTTAAAAACATAATATTTATGATGAAAAAGAAATAGTAAATATGATATGATTTGTAAATATATTGAAGTCAAATTATGGATCATAAAATTTAAAATTTTTCAATAAAATTGAGAATTTTTAGTGAAAATGTGAATTTTTAGTGAAAATGTGAATTTTAAGTGAAAATGTGAATTTTTAGTGAAAATGTGAATTTTTAGTGAAAATGTGAATTTTTAGTGAAAATGTGAATTTTTAGTGAAAATGTGAATTTTTAGTGAAAATGTGAATTTTAAGTGAAAATGTGAATTTTTAGTGAAAATGTGAATTTTTAGTGAAAATGTGAATTTTTAGTGAAAATGTGAATTTTTAGTGAAAATGTGAATTTTAAGTGAAAATGTGAATTTTTAGTGAAAATGTGAATTTTTAGTGAAAATGTGGATTTTTAGCGAAAATGTGGATTTTTAGTGAAAATGTGAATTTTTAGTGAAAATGTGAATATTTAGTGAAAATGTGAATTTTTAGTGAAAATGTGAATTTTTAGTGAAAATGTGAATTTTTAGTGAAAATGTGAATTTTTAGTGAAAATGTGAATTTTTAGTGAAAATGTGAATTTTTAGTGAAAATGTGAATTTTTAGTGAAAATGTGAATTTTCAGTGAAAATGTGAATTTTTAGTGAAAATGTAAATTTTCAGTGAAAATGTGAAAATGTGAATTTTCAGTGAAAATGATAATTCTCAGTGAAAATGATAATTCTCAGTGAAAATGTGAATTTTCAGTGAAAAAGTGAATTTTTAGTGAAAAAGTGAATTTTTAGTGAAAAATGTGAATTTTTAGTGAAAATGTGAATTTTTTAGTGAAAAATGTGAATTTTTAGTGAAAAATGTAAATTTTTAGTGAAAATGTGAATTTGCAGTGAAAATGTGAATTTGCAGTGAAAATGTGAATTTGCAGTGAAAATGTGAATTTGCAGTGAAAATGTGAATTTGCAGTGAAAATGTGAATTTGCAGTGAAAATGTGAATTTGCAGTGAAAATGTGAATTTGCAGTGAAAATGTGAATTTGCAGTGAAAATAGTCTATAAACTAGTCTATAAACTAGTATGTTAATTAGTTAATGAACTAAATTTAATTTTCAGTTAAAAATTTGTTTTTGTTAATGTTCCAAAATATGGCAACATTCATTTTACATCACATGGATTCATAAGGTTGAAGACTTCGCTAAAAATATTATTGTAGTCACTTCATGCACCTTAGGGTTGAATAAATTACACACTAGGTGACATATAAACCAAAATGCTTCAGTCTCTAATACAGTGACTACAGTTAATTTTTTTTAATTTTTTTATTAAATTAATATATAAAAGTGAACTTACCATTTGATTACTGAATTTAAGGCGATTTTTTCGAGCATAAAATGTACACTAAACAACATTTTTATTATTTATTTCTATATACATTTATGAAATTTTTATATGTATTTCACGTTATTTAAGCTTATATTTTATTTCACTTTATATTATATAATTATTAATTAATTAATGTGTATTACATTTGCAAATAAAACTCCTGCAAATACTACTTCTAACAACGTAACACCTACAGTAATACACCTCTTTCTGTAACACCTATTTCCACCCAACATCTCTAAAAATTTTCTGTTAAAACCAAAAGCATCGAATTGCACTGTTACTATTTTCACTATACCTTTTTAATAAACATAACATGTAAACAAACCTCTGTTTAAGTTTTCATAACTAATCTGCATCTGTTACAATTGCACACTAACACAAACTCGTGTAAACTTAACCCTCTGTTATATGTTAACTACACTCTTTTTTATTAACAACACATGCTGACAAACTCCATATAAAAGTATTACGCCTAAAATGTAAACATAATATTTTTGCTCTGTTATATTTTATCGGCACTCTTTCATTATTACACAAACACACGAACGCATGTAAACTTAACTCTCTGTTACATTTTAACTACACTTTTCACTAACAACACATGTTAACAAACTCCATGTAAAAGTATTCCCCTTTAAATAGCACTCTTTTATTAAAAAACAAACACACAAACTCATGTAAAACTCAACAAGCTCTCATTGTTATATTTCTAATGCACTCTTTTCCGAATAACATAAACACACAAAACCCATGCAAAAACATTGCGCCTTTTTTTCTTGCTTTGATTTTGCAAACACAATATGGCACTTGTAGATCATTTTCTTTAATTCCGCATTGAATTTAAGATTTTCTTTAAATATTTTATGAAATTTTCGTTATATATTGACTAATAAAACTAATTTTATTAAATTTATATCATTTTTTAATAAATTTATTTCATTTTTTTATAATTTTTAATTTCACTTCTATAACAACAAAAACACACGCGCACTTGTTAAACTCTTCTGTTAAACTAAAAAGGGAAATAAACTAAAACGTTAACGCAGACGCAAACAAAAGCAGAGTTGGTGTGTTGTTCTTATTGTTATTAGAGTGGGCTGTGGGATGCGAAAAACATAAACAAAATAACATTTCATGCAAATAAATCATGTATTTAAAATTGTTTGTTTTTGCATTTATTTGAGAGTTTCAATTAGTTTTTTGTGAGTGTTTTAACGTGCGTGTTGTGTTGTTGTTTAGTTAATAAAATTAGAACATTTTTAATTAATTGATAATAATAAAATATAAAAGAAGTATAATAAATGTAATAAATTTATTAAAGAAAAAGTGCATTTTCATGTAAAATAACAAAAATTTATAAAGAAAAGAAATTAAAATTCTGGAGAAAAGAAAACAAAAGTATGTTATGGAAGTTTTAACATGAGTTTTGTTGTGTGTATAGTGTTTTATGTAGTTAAGGGAGCACCCTCTTTTTTTCAAGGTTAAGTTTGTAAGGGACAAGTGGAAACATTTTGTTGCAAATTTTATTGTTCTAAAGGAAAATTATAAAAAAAATTATAAATTATTAATTAAATTAATAGAAAATTAATGAAATTTCTAAAGAAAATGTAAAATATAAAGAGGCATTAAAAGAAGTATAAAGTGTCATGGTGGCTCTGCAATAACAAAAAAATGTTAAAAAAGAAACAAATACAGTTACATGGGTTTGTGTTGTTGTGTTATTAATAATAAAGAGAGTAGTTTAAATGTAACAGAGGGAGTTTAATAAATATTATAAGACAAGTGAATGATTGAAAGAGTGTATGAGAGGGTGTTGGGTGGTAAAGAAGTTGTTGTTAGAAGAAATATAAAAATTTGTTTATGTTATTGTTAGAGGTATTAAACAGTGGTGTAAATGAGTGCAGTTTTTTATTTTGTTAGTGTTAATACTGTAGAAATAATTAAATTAAAGAGAAATAATTTATAATAAAAGGAAATAAATGGAAATTTTAGAAATAAAATAAAAATAAAAAATTTTTAATGAAATAAAATAATTAAATAATAAAAACAAATAAAAATGTAAAGAAATAATAAAATTATTATGAAAAAGGATTAAATAAATAGAAAAAAGTATGATTAATATAAAGAGTTTGAAAAAAAATGAAAAATCGTATTTCTGAAATTATCAATTACGCCTGATACAAGGTAAGTGAAAATTTTATTTTAAATTTGTTTTACTTAAGAAATTTTGCCCTTAAACTAGCAATTTAGTAATAATCGTTCTAGTCCGTTTATATAATACCCTACACCATGGTACAACTATGAAAATTTACTGATCGATCATTGTAGAATTTGATTTTATGATTTGTAATTACACTTATTTAAAATATTAAAGTGATTTTCGGATTTGAGGTTATATGAGGGCTATAGGATATATAAATTTGATTTTCTCAAAATTTGATTTGGTGTTTCCTGGTTGTATAAACCTTAAACATACGAAATTTCATCACAAAACCTTTTTGAGACTTAAGCACCTTAAAGTGATTTTTGGAAATATGTTGGTATAGAGCTACGGTTATTTGTGAACCGATTTTCTTAAAATTTGCCACATGGAGATTTGAACTGATACTTGCAGCAAATTTAATTAAAATATCGTTACAGATGTGAATTTTATTACCAGGTAGGATATTTGTATAGAAGCTACCTGAAATATTGTATTAAATATAACTAATTTCAGTTGACTTCCTTGTTGGTCTATCTTTAAGTTAGATACCAAAAATATACGAACCAGATTTCAATAAAATTGGTCTTATTTTTGAATAGTTTATCTATAATTTTTTCTATTTATCCGATTTGGAGTGATGATGAAACACATATATCTATATCTATATCTATATCTATATCTATATCTATATCTTTACGTAAGAGTAAATTTTGTCTACATCGAATTACACTGTATTAAAAGAAAATGTAGAAACGTTTTTCGTTTAAATTTTAAGGTTTCAGATATCGGACAATAACTTTTTAATTGTTGAATCTGCTTATGACTATATACAGACCTGCAACTGACTTATTAAATCATCTCAGATTTTAACATGATGAAAGATTGTATGTACTTAGATGATTCCTTCTTGGCGTTATATATACGGACTTTCACCTTTTAAATTTTAAACATCGTTCGTAAAAAGTCAATATTACATAAAAATGTCAAAAAAATTAAAGGTCAGAATTGCGAAAAATGGTTACAATATAAACTAAGCAATGTCTCTTAAAGTTAAAGGGATTTCAAAAAGGTCAAATTTCAGTGTTGAATAATTCTTTTTTTCTCAAAGAGAATTGAGAATGTCAAAGGTCATTAGTTGCTGGTTTCTTAAAGGGTTAAAAATGTCAAAAGTCATAGTTCAATAATTGCAGCTATTTTTGAAAAAGTTGGTAAAAATTAAAGGCCTGAGTTTGATTATTTTTAACACTTTCCCGAACTAAGAAAATTCGATAAAAATTTTTATTATTTTCTATTATTTTAACCCTTAAAATTTTAAAAAGAAATTAATAAATTTTAAAGGTCAAATTTTGGGGTGAAAGTTTGTGAAACTATTTTGCAATATTAATTAAATCTTAACCCCTTAAGAAACTCTATTTTCTTTAAATATCAAAAGTTATAGTTTAACAATTTTTACTATTTTCTCGAAAGAGTTGAAGGTCGCTCACAAAGAAAATTCGCGATTTCTCCTGAAGAAATTCAATCAATTACAGTTTTGGGACAAAATGTTGATAATAATTTTCTCATTTCCTGTGTTGACGATTCTTTATTCAAAATGTTGATTTTTTTCCTAAAATATTTTCTTAATTAAAATAAAAATGTAGAAAATCTAAAAATTTGAAAGGTCAAATCTGGGGTGAATAGTAATATTAATTATATAGTTCAATAATTTTTCAAAAGGGTTAAACTTCTCAAAGGTCAGATTTAAATATTTTTTTGAATTTCTTTACCAAACGAAGAAAATTCGCCAAATTCCTTTCAAAAAACTTTGAATTTTTAGAGAAATCAATAAATTTTTAAAGGTCAAAAGTTGCAATGCTATTCGTCAATATTAATTAAAACTTAACCCCTTTAAAGAAAAACCACTTTCTTAAAATGTCAAAAGTCATAGTTCAACAATTTTAACTTTTTTTCCAAAAAAGGCTGAAAAAGTCAAAGGTCATTATGCAACTGTCACAGTTGAAGAGTTTTTTACACTTCTTTATCTTAAAAATCACAAAAATTTTGGTATTTTTCCCTTAAAATATTTCTATAAATTAAAAAAAAGATTTAAAGGAAATTAATTATTTTTAAAGGTCAAACTGGGTTGAAAGGTTGCGAAACTATGTTTCAACACGAAAAATGTCAATGTTTACATCTTCCTAATTTTAAGATTATTTCTCCCTGAAATTTTCTTTTAAAAATATTAAATCTATAAATTCCAGAGATCAAATCTGGGGTGAAAGGTTGCGAAAGTATTTTTCAATGTCAATTAAAATTAAAAATTTCTAAAGGGTTAAAATTTTCATGGTTATATTTCTATAAATTTTACGATTTTTCAAAAAAAAGTCTGAGAATGTCAAAGGTCAGCATTGGAAGAAATTTCAGCTAAAGAAGAAATTAAGAAATAAATTTGCTTGAGAATTAAAAAAATTGAAACAATAAATTTCAAAAGTCGAATGGGGGTTAAAGGTTACAAAGAATGAGAAAGTTTAGAGTTTAATACAAAATCGTACCTTAAAATTATTCCTAATTAGGAAAATTTCAAAAAATTGAAAAAAATCAATTGATTTGAAAGAAACAGAGAGGATTTATAAAATTTTTCAAGTCTAATTAAAACACGGTTCCTTGAAGGGTTAATAAATAAGAAAATTATAAATTGTGTTTTCGAAAAGAAAATCAAAAATTGTCTGTTCCTCAAAAGGTTAAAATTTATAATTATAATTCAATGACGAATTTTTTTGAAGGTCAGAGGTCAAAGATTTCAATAAATATTTTATCAAATTTTTTTTTAAAGTCCTAGAAAATTTTAAAAAATACTAAGGACAAATTCTTCAACATGAATTAATGGTCAAAGGTCAGAGTTCAAAACCTTTTTCAAAACGGTATGATAATGTCAAAGATCGTAGACGATTTTGCAAAATTCATAAGAAGTTTTAGGATTAAAAAAATAGTTCCAAATCTAATTCCTTCTTAAATCTATCAATTTTTAAGTTCAAATGGGGTTGAAAGGTTAAGTTCAGTCTTCTTTAAGGGATTAAAATCCTATCAAAGGTTATAGTTCAATAATTTATGTTTTATATTTTACCTTAAAAAAATTGGCAAAAAAAGTATTTTGGATTGCAAGAGACATTTTTCTTAAAAAATCACAAAAAAATAAATAAAATCAATCACTTATAAAGGTCAAATGGCCTTTGAGGTTTAACGCAACAATTACTCGGTACTAATTAATGATTAAACCCTTATAGGGGTTAAAAAGAAACAAAGTTCAAAGAACAAAGGTCAATGTTTCATGATTTCTTGGTATTCAAAGTGTCAAAGGTCATAGTTCAATGATTTTGATCAATATTTTACCTTAAGAAAAATTGCGATATTTTTAGCAATTTTTGATTAAAAAATTAATCAAATTTGAAGAAGAATTTTTCCCTTAAATGAGGTTAAGTAAATCAATAATTCTTAAAGGTCAAAAAGGGTTGAAAGGTTAAAAAATTTATTTAATTGTAATTTATTGAACAACAGTTTTTTTTAAAGGATTAAATCAAAAATGTAATGTTTTGGAAAAATTTGCTATTCTATTTAAATGTCAAAGGTCATAGTTCAATGTTTTTGATTAATATTTTTTCCAAAATGTGTTTAAAAAAATATATACATTTTTTAAGAAAACTGTGTTAATTCAAAGAAAGTGAATTAATTTGAGGGGTTTCAAAATATATATTTTTTTATTTCTGTAGAATTAATTTTTAGCGGTTAACCTTTGGGGTCAACAGGGGCTCTCTCAACCTTAATAATTTTTTGCACAAAATGCAATTTTTAAATGTGAAACCCAACTTTAGTTGGTAATGCAAAAAGACTCACTATTCGTTATTAATTTTACAACGGAAGTAACGTTGGAATTGGCGGCATAAGATACTATATTGGGCTTTGTCGAACCTTCAGTACCCTCCACGACAAATGCGAGTGAAGTTAATTCGTTAAAATAAAATTAAAATTCGATTTATAATTGATAATTTTACGCAAGTCCTTCGTCTTGACTTATAGTTTGCCTTAGATATCGGTCTATATCACTTAATTTACTGAAATGATTTTGCTGGTTTTAAATAGGAAACTTCTCAGGACTATAACAAATAATCAGGCCAAATTTCATTGAACTCTGTCAATTATTGTGGAAGTGAACGTGCCGAAAACAGGCAGACATTAATGCAAAAAAATGTATACATTATGGAGTCTGAGATGCTTCCTTCTTCACCACTTGTGTTGGTGGAGGTTATAAAAATTGAGGTACTTACTTTCCTTATAGGTATTATTGATCCCCTTGATCTTACGATATCTTAAAGTCAGCTTACCCATTCGATCTTCATCTACCTTCACTCGCGTGGGTTTAGGATTAAGAGGAGGAGCATCCGTATGAAAACCATCGTTGGCAACACTATACCCACTTAAATCTTGACCACATCATCGATATGCAGTTGATCACATTCTTAAAACATTTCCCGTAAAATGAAATAAATTGAAAAAAGATCCGAAAACATGTCGTAACATGAGATAATTGAAACCATCGTGAAATTTCAATTGAAACCATCGGATTCAAAATCATATGGAAAATTAAATCTCTCTTCTAAGATCACTAAATAAAAGAAAACTAATTTTAAGATCCGGCTGAAAAAATATGACCACTAACTGATAGACCCTCATTCAACTAGATTCTCTTAATTTGATTGATTTTAAAAAGATGGAGGTACTTGAACCATGTTCGGTTCCAGTTATAAAAATTTTGAAAAATTTTAAGAAAATTGAGGCAAACCAGACATTCAACAGCTGGTCCAAGATACATTTTGGGGTGAGAGATACATGAAGGACAAGAAATTAAGATCTTGCTGGTAAAAACATATATGAAAGCCTGGTTGTCCTCATCAACTAGAGAAGATTATTTCTCCTCCTCAATTGAACGGGAATCAGACGCGTTGAAATCTGATGATCGTTATTCGTGGCTTGAATGTTTGATGAAGAAATAAAAAAGGAATAATCGGAATTGGACAACTGAAGGGCCTCTTAAAATTCATTTGTCTCTCTTTTGTCCCTGAATTTATTTGCAGAAATTTTGAAATATATAAATCGGTACAGTTTCTAAGGGTTAAAATATTGATCTCGATCTCTTTACTTTTTTGAATATTTAGAATCAAACTCGTTATCAGAATTGGACAATTAAAGGGTCTGTTAAAATTATTTAGTCACTCTTTTGACTTGAATTTATTTTGTTCTTGCAGTTCTTTGCAGTAATTTTAAGTGAAGATCATATGATTTGGGACTGTTTCTAAGGGTTAAAATATTGATCTCGATCTCTTTATTTTCTCGAATATTCAAAATAAAACTCTTTATCAGAAATAGGCAATTGAAGGGCCTGTTAAAATTATTTAGTCTCTGTTTTGTTCTTGAATTTACAGGAATTTCGAATGAAGATAATATAAATCGGTACAGTTTCTAAGGGTTAAAATATTGATGTCGATCTTTTTACTCTTTCTAATATTCTGAATAAAACTCTTAACCGGAATTGGACAATTGAAAGGTCTCTTAAAATTATTTAGTCTATGTTTTGTTCTTGAATTATTTGTTCTTACAGTTCTTTGAGTGAAGATCATATGTTACGGTACAGTTTCTCAGGGTTAAAATATTGATCTCGATCTCTTTCAAATATTCAGAATCAAACTATTTAATCCATAACATGTTTGTTTTCATTATTATAGTGCGATTTTTTTCTTTATTTAATTTTTAATTAATTTAATTTTTCGTTTTATGAATTTTTAAAGTTAAATATTTTTTTCATACATTTTTTTTGTTGTTTTGAATACTACAGATTTTTTTAACTAGATTTTTTTTAATTAATATATATTTATTATTATTATTTTTTAAATTATTTAAAACTAAATACTAAACATTAAAAATGTTAATAATAGTGCTACTTATTAAATGTGCTTTTTTGCAATAATTTTTTATAAAAAAAAAATATTGAAAATTTCTAAAAATCAAAAATTAAACTTATAATTACAATTTCTAATTAAAAAAAATAATATACACAGAGAGAAAAAAATTACAAAAAATAAATTTAATCATAAAATGTGCAGTTTTTTCAAAATTAAACAAAACAAAATAATTAAATTATTTTGTGCTTAACTTTTTAGATAAATAATTTTCTTTTTATAAATAAATAAATTTTAAAAAATTATTAATAAAATATAAGATTTTGTACACAATAATTTGTCAAGTAGAATTTTTGTTATTTTTTTTTTTTAATTTTTTAGTCTTAAATTTAATTTTTTTTGTTTTAAATTAGTGCGTTTTTTTTTGTTTTGTTTTTAAATCCTTAATTAATTTGATTATTTTCTTTTAATTAATTTAAAAAATAAGAAATTAATTTACATTTGAAAATCATTTCACAAGCTAAAGATTTTCATAAGAAACCCATATCCAAAGCGGTATATAAAGCTCTTATATCACTGTGAGAAGATATACGCCAAAATGGAAAATTCATGGCCTTGGCCGCTGATTCTTCTTCGGCACCATCTCCCACCACCACATAAGTGCTTTTACGTCCGAAACGGGTAACTATGCGCTCATAACAGGTTTCTTGTCCTAGAGAAATTGAGAAAAAGCATACAAATTAGTTACAAAATCATAATTATTATTTTGAAGTTAAAGCAAGAACTCACCTATTTTATGCGCTGAATATATATTCTCTATATTGAATATACCACCTAGACCAAATAGTAATACCTTGGCCAGGGCTGGTGCCAACTGTGTGGAGGTTACTAAAACATTAACACAATTTTCACGTTGAGCAATCATATTTAAACATTTTGTAGCCAAAGAGGCCCAATTATCGGTGGCCATTTCAATGTCTTGTCTTATTTGTAGCCAGGCATCACGTTTGGCGGGACCCAATAAACCACCAACACTAAAAAGGAAAGAATAGGAATAAGTAACAAGTTTATTAATTTAGAATTTAAAAAAAATCTCCCGTAAAAATAATCTAGAACTACTTTGCCTTCCCCGAAGTCTGTACTCCGGAATTTATCTCTCAAAAGCAAATAAGGCCTCATAAAAAACAATCTAGAATAAGAAACTCCATATGGAGAATTTCCAAACTGTTACCAGATCTTAAAGTGCCGCTAACTGATCTTGACTTCAAGTCCCTCAAGAAATCCTCTTAAACAATCCGTAAATAGAAGTAAAAAGAAAAAAAGTTCTCAACTGAATGATCGGATTAAATCTTCTAAAGTTTCAGAATATAGAATTATCTGAAAGATCATGAAAACCTAAAGAAAAACGATGGAGTACAAAGATTAAACAATATCGAACCTTATGCACCGATATCTGATTAGTTTTAACTGACATTCCAGTGTAAGTAAATAAACTGTTACTGGAGGGCAGAATCCAGAACTACTTTCCCAGTTCTTACACCGAAACTATTTATATCTCTATAATTCGATAGAACCAAAACCTCCATTAAGCAACCGTGCCGCTAACTGATCTCCTTAATTCTATACCTTCTTAAGAATTCTTGACTTAGTCAGGAATCCATCAATACTACTGACTTCCAACCCCTTTAAAAAGAAAATTTCCCTCCCTAAAAAGAAAAAAATATAACAAATCCAGATACTTACTTTCCCCTATACGTGTTATAGATCTCCTTGATCTTACGATATCTAAATGCCAATTTACGCATCCAATCTACACCACCTCTCACTCCCGTGGGTAAACATAAGTTAGGTGGAGCTCCTGGAGGGGCACCCGTATGAAAACCATCTGTGGCAAAATTATACGTACTCAAATCTTGACCATTATCATCCGATGACACATCATCGATATGCACTTGATCACATTCCTCGATTTCGTTGAAGAAAAAATGTGTATCGGCCAAATTGAAAACCATTTCTTCCATGCGAAATGCTATAGTCATTAAAGCACTATGATCTTTGGTATAACGGCTGGCAAATGAACCCGACAACAGGGTATGGAATATAATAATGGTCTCATCTAGATCCCAAATGAAAACACGTTCTGGCGGTTTGGCGGCTTCACTGTTGGGTGTGTCGGAGGTGGTACTACGGGTAGGACTAGGTTGTTGATGACGACGGCCTCTAGAACGCCCCGTTTTGCCGGTGGGTGTAGTTTTTGGTAAAGAAGCTGAGGTATTGGAAGAGCCCACATTTGTCGAGGCATTCAAATTGTTATTAGGTGAGATCGGTAGTGGTGAATGAGGTGAATGGGTATTGTGTAAAATGGGGGTAGTTGAATGGGTATCGGTGGGACTTTCGGAGAGATTAGAGGCGGCCACATGAAAACCATGACTGGCACTTGAACTAGGCGAACTAACCGCATACGGTGAATAATTGGCGGGATTATAATAATTGCCATATTGATCGTTGTAATATGAAGAATAATCCTGTTGGGCCGCTGAGGCTGAGCCAAATTGACCAAAATTATTATAACCATAGGCGGTGGGATAAAGCTGAGAGGCGGCATTATTATTGCTGGAGGCATACGATGATGTGAGATATGGTGAGGAAGGCTCTATTTTAGGTGCCCTGGCTGAAGCTGTGGTAAAGGGTGTACCATAGGTGGAATAAAATGGTGGCGTATACTGTTGCATGCTGTTGTAGTAATTGTAATAATCATGTTTGGAATCATAAGCCACAGCAGCGGCGGCTGCAGCTGCCGATGAATTTACAGCGGCCATAGAAGAGGAACTTAAAGAATTACTAGGTGAATCCAAGCCCGGTAAACCAGAAGCCGAATTACCCACTGACGAACAGCTATATAAGTTAGAAGCTGAATTTGGATTACCGTTATCTAGATGAGAATTTAATGCTGAAGCCGCTGAATGTTGTAGCGCTGAATGATCACTAGCTGATGCTGGTAAATTTAATTGTGTCGATTGTGATTGTGAATGCGTTGAGGTATGTGTTAAGCCGGGCGAACGATTTTCTGACTTTACCGAAGGCAATTGTGTGGCAGACTGATCGCTTGATGTTAACCAATGAGACATACCACTTGAAGTTAAAGCATTCGTTGTGCCAGACGCTGAAGTAGACGATGTTACAGAGGACGATAAAGTGGTGGAATTCTCATTGGCAGCGGCTGTAGCAGATGATGTGTTAGAAGAGTGCTGTTGGTGTTGTTGTTGTTGTTGTTGTTGATATGTTGAAAAACTACTACTGCCGGCGTTATGAGCAAATTGTGAAGTTTGTGTGTTAGAGAGAGAAGAGAGATTTGATGCCGCTGCTGCAGAGCCTGAGTTTGTGGCAGAACTCAAACTACAACTATTCGATGAAGAGTTTAGCTGTTGTTGTGCAGAGGTTTGGGATTGTTGTTGTTGTTGTTGCTGTTGATGCTGCGCTTGTGTTTGAAGGTGGTGGGTTTGTGTATGCAACTGCTGAGAGTGATGAGCTGAATGATGATGTGGTGAGGTTTGCAAAGAATGATGATACGATGATAGTGAAGCCAAAGAGGTAATAGTGGGTTGTAAAGGTTGTGTCTGTGGTGGCAACGATAAGGGACTACATTGACTGGCCGAGACTGCTGCCGAGCCTAAAGCCGTTTGAGAGGCCAACAAAGGACCTTGTAAATGAGGAAGATGAGCTGATGACTGATGTGATATTATGGAAGATGTTTGAGCGGCTGTTTGAGAGCAGAGGCTAGAAAGAGAGAAAGAGAGAGAGAGAGAGAGAGAAATTATGAATTGTTTTTTTTTAATGCCATAAAAATTTCGTTTAAATCAATTTTAATGATCCTCTTTAAAAAAAATAAGGAAATTAAAAATAAATAAAATTTTGTTAAAAAAAATCTTGTAATAATTTTCCTATAAAATTCTAACACATGCTTCATTAAAGTCAAGTGGTTGTTTGACACACACACTCAACCAGATCTTTGTGTATAAAACTCGTAGAGGTTCTTCATTTAAAGCCGTAAAATAAACAGATTTATTGATTTTGTCAAGTGTTTGGGTTCAGATTTTTTTTTTTGTGAAGAATTTTTATTTCTGTTTTTATTGGATTTTTATGAAAATAATGATTTTTGTGTTGTTTTGCGACAAATGTGAATTTTTTTCAAAGGATTTTTCTGTCTAAAATGTAAAAACATGTGTCCAACAAATGTGAAAAGAGAAAATATTTTTCGGTTACAAAAATAGAAAAAAACTAGAAATTAGAAAAGTGTTTTTGTAAGGCAAAATAATTACAGACGAGTCTTAAATATTAAGCAGACATAACGACTGAATAAATAATGGAAAGAGCTTTGCGATCCTCTCATAAAAAGGCAACTGTTATTTGTCAAGAGAGCCGTCAAAAATGCTTTAAAACAACAAATCGAAGAAAAAATAAAAATCATTATAAGCTTCGCATAGTGATCCTCAAACTAAAAAGATCAATTAAGAATTAAAGATCTTAATGATCCTCATTAAGGTATTTATCAAGTGTGCTGGGGAGTAGGAAACTCTTGAAAGATATTTTTCACTTGTTAAGGCTAAAATTGCATAAATATGAAGTAAGAGAAATGAAAAAGAGCGTGCTTTTAGACAAAGATCATTTCACAGGATCATTTAACTAATATAACGCAAATCCAACTGATCTTCAGACCACAAATGAACTTAAAAGTGAAAACATTTAAATGTTAAGCAAATAAATCAAAATCCAAATTCAGAATTATTTAGTAAAATTCCAAGTGATCTTCAGAAAGAGGGTAAACTCTTAAACGATACAGCTTGAGATTTTGAACTTTTCAAAAAAATTTTCAGTGATCTTCAAATCATTTATGAACTTCACATTGAAGAAAGAGAATTATTAAGCAGACAAAGAAATATTCTTGATTTAAACTATAAAGAGATCTTATGATCCTAAATGTTCTCTATGACAGTCTATCAAGATCGAGATCTTAGTAAGATCTATTTGAAGTACGAAATGTCTTCGTTTTTTTTTAAATATATTAATGATAAGAGAGTTATTAAGCAAATCAAGAAAGAGCCTTTATCTAGTGATCTTTATAAATGTTCTCCATATTGATCCTGCTCGAGATCTTGATATAATCCAGTGATATTTTAGGAGATCTTCTAACCATTAATGTATTAATAAGATGCAAAATATGAGAAAAGAGTTACTAAATAAACTGTGAAAGACACTAAATTTAGTGAAATATAAAGTGATCTTAAGTTCCTTAATATTCTCCTCTGATCCATATGGATATGATGATAAATCTTGATATGGTCTGGTGACACTTTCAGAGATCTTCTATTCATTGAGAGAATCCTAAGATTGCTGCATCTTTAGAGAGAACAAACTTGTTAAGCAAATAGTAAAGACTCTCGATGTAGTGAAATATTAAGTGATCTTAACTTCCTAAATATTCTCTTCAGATCCTTATGGATATAAGATGATGAATCTCATTGAAAGATTCCAAAGATTGCTGCATCTTTAGGGAGAAGACTCTCGATGTAGTGAAATAAACAATTTTGATGTTGATACTGATCGCGATCTTGATATGTTCGAGTAATATTCTGAGAGATCTTTTGATAATTGATTTTACGGCAAAGATCACTTAACAATTGATGTGCTCTAGAATGAGAAGAGCAAATTGACAAGAAAAAAAAACGAGATCCTTCAGCTTTATGATCTTGGGAACTTGTAACTGAGTTTTAGATCATAAAAAATAACTCTAAAGTGAATCTGATCACGATCTTTGAATTTTTATTATTAAGATCTTAAGCCTTATAAATTTGATTAGAATTCTTTCGTCTTAGCTTTGTGGAGCTTACGATAAAGGCTCCCAAATTATTTACAAGAAACAAAAAGTTCATTCGTGATCATTAATGAGAATTATTTAGTGATCTTTCAGATCTTAGATGAATTTTCAAACTACATTGATCGTTGAATTCTTAGTGATCTTCATATGTTATATGACATCATTAGGAACTATTTTATTGATCCTTAACATTTCACACCCGTTCCCAATCTCTAGAGATTTGCTGGAATCCACTTTAAAATTCGAACAAACAATTTGTTAACAATAATTGATCTTGCATTTACCCAAAAAAAAAATTCAATTTAAGTGTCAAATATCTTCACAAAGTCATTTAAATTCCAAAATCAAACTGAAATCCTTAACAACTGACCCCCAAACTATAAATTTTCATATTTTATTTCATCATAATTTTGAATATTTAATTTCCAAACCCTAAAAAAACACATGCTCTATTTTCAGAGAACTTCCAAAATGAGAAATGAGGACAAAGACATATGGCAGACTTAGAGGTGGCAGGTTTTTCTATCCAAAATACTTGAATAAAAATTCTACACTAAAAGTGTCATTGTTAAGAGTATTTAACACTTGAATACCAGAAGAATTAAATGTCACGTATTAAGGTCTTTTTAACAATTTTTTTCTCTCTCTCTCTCAAAAGTATTTAAAGATTTTAAATACAAAAGATTTTTCTTCGATAATGAGGTCTCATGTCTCAGCCCCCTTAAAAATACTTAAAAGATTAAGAAGGAACAAAAAAGAAAAAAGGATATTAAACAAAGAGAAAAGAAGAGAGAGAGTAGAGAAAAAAGATCGTTATTATATTGAAAATTTTGTTTAGATCGTCTTTTTAAATCGTTACAAAAAAAAGAGTTTTGAATTTCTAAAATAAAATATTTGAATATTTTTAGTATTTAAAAAAAAAAAACTTATTTTGTTATTGTAATTGAAAGTAAATGAGTTGTTTCCAAAAATTCTAAAACGCCTCTTTGTTTTAAAGAAATTACGTTTTCAAAATATGACACCTTTTCTTTATACTCAGGGTTTTTCGAAAATCGAAAAACATTAATCACTAAATAAAATCAACATTAAATCATAAATTAATGTCACGTGTTCAGAGAGAGAGAGAGAGAGAGAGAGAGCGACAGAATTTAAAACGTAAAAACTTTACTCTTTTAAAGAAAACATTAAAGTGATCTAAAAATAACTTAAATCGTCACTTAATACAACGAGGATCGTTATCAAAATGTCGATAAAAATCATATTTAACCTTAAGATCTCATAGAATCCCTCTTCATAATTCCAATCGAGGATCTTAACTTATTTGCTTGATAAGTCATCTTCTGTGAATTTCCACAATGACCTGAAGATCACTAAAAGATCATTAAATTAACACCACATAAATCATTTAATATTTCACTAGAACTGAAGATCACTTGAAACTTTATTCAGAATTGTGCTCATTATTGGTATTTAGAATCCGAGAAATCCTTAGATCTTCACAAGAAAATAAAATTATATCGATTGACTCTTTTGTCAATCTACAATCGATCAATGATCAAAAGATCATTTGACATTTTTTTAACGTAATAAGAAATTCATGTAGAGTTTATTCATGATCTAAAAAACACTTCGAACTTCATTGGATAACACTGATCGTGAATCTTAAATTATTTATTCAAAAAAGTCTTGATTTATCACTCTAAAATCTATCAATTATAATTTTGACATTTTCTAAATGATATTAATATGACGTTAAGAGTCGCTGCATAATACTTTCAGGACTGTAAAGCCACCAAAGATTTAGGATTTAACCTCTACTTATTTAATTAATAACTCTCTTTTGTCACATAATGAGGATCACTTAAAAGTGCTGGAGTAAAAATCTCTCTAAAATCAAAATATTTCTCCTCTGAAATTTAATTTTATAAATTTCGATTTGGAATTCCTTTTTTGAAAATCTCTTTGGAAAAAATTCTCTTTGATATTTAGGAAAAATGCTCTTTTTGTTTAAAATTATTTTTTTTCTTTTAAAGAAAGGTTCTCGTCGAAAAATTATTTTTTAATAGTTAAACATTTTTTGTTTAAAAGATTTTTTTTTTTATAAAATTTTTTATGATAAAATTTCTCTTAAGAATTCTGCTTAATATTTCTCTTAAAAAATTTTTAAACAAATCCCTTTGAACATTTTCCACCAAAAAACACTCTTAGAAAATTTTTTGATGAAAAAATTTCCTGTCAAGTTTCTCTAAAACAAACTTTTGTCTACAAAAATACTTCTTAAACAATTTGTTTATAAAAAACTTCTGTTAGATAATATTTTGATAAAAAAGTTTTCTCTTTGAAAATTTTATAATAAAAAGTTTTCTCTTAGAAAACTATTTAATTAAAAGTTTTCTCTTAGAAAATTTTCTAACAAAAAGTTTTCTCTTAGAACATTTTTTAATGGAAAGTTTTCTCTTATAAAAATTTTTTTAGCAAACAGTTTTCTCTTAGAAAATTTCCTGAAGAAAAGTTTTCTCTTAGAAAACTTTTAACCAAAAAGGTTTCTCTTATAAAACTTTTTAACAAAAAAGTTTTCTCTTAGAAAACTTTTTAACAAAAAAGTTTTCTCTTAGAAAACTTTTTAACAAAAAAGTTTTCTCTTAGAAAACTTTTTAACAAAAAAGTTTTCTCTTAGAAAACTTTTTAACAAAAAAGTTTTTTCTTAGAAAATTTTTTAACAAACAAGTTTCTCTTAGAAAATTTTTTAACAAACAAGTTTCTCTTAGAAAATTTTTTAACAAACAAGTTTCTCTTAGAAAACTTTTTAACCAAAAAGGTTTCTCTTATAAAACTTTTTAACAAAAAGTTTTCTCTTAGAAAACTTTTTAACAAAAAAGTTTTCTCTTAGAAAACTTTTTAACAAAAAAGTTTTCTCTTAGAAAACTTTTTAACAAAAAAGTTTCTCTTAGAAAACTTTTTAACAAAAAAGTTTTTCTTAGAAAATTTTTTAACAAACAAGTTTCTCTTAGAAAATTTTTTAACAAACAAGTTTCTCTTAGAAAACTTTTTAACAAAAAAGTTTTCTCTTAAAAAAATTTTTACGAACAAGTTTTCTCTTAGAAATTTTTTTAACAAAAAAGTTTCTCTTAGAACATTTTTAAATTGAAAGTTTTCCCTTAGAAAATTTTCTAACAAAAAGTTTTCTCTAAAAAGTTTTCTCTTAAAAAGTTTTCTATTAAAAGTTTCTCTTAGAAAATTTTCTATTAAAAAGTTTTCTCTTAGAAAATTTTCTATTAAAAAGTTTTCTCTTAGAAAATTTTCTATTAAAAAGTTTTCTCTTAGAAAATTTTCTATTAAAAAGTTTTCTCTTAGAAAATTTTCTATTAAAAAGTTTTCTCTTAGAAAATTTTCTATTAAAAAGTTTTCTCTTAGAAAATTTTCTATTAAAAAGTTTTCTCTTAAAAAATGTTCTATTAAAAAGTTTTCTCTTAGAAAATTTTCTATTAAAAAGTTTTCTCTTAGAAAATTTTCTATTAAAAAGTTTTCTCTTAAAAAAATTTTCTATTAAAAAGTTTTCTCTTAGAAAATTTTCTATTAAAAAAATTTCTCTTAGAAAATTTTCTATTAAAAAATTTCTCTTAGAAAATTTTCTATTAAAAAAATTTCTCTTAGAAAATTTTCTATTAAAAAAATTTCTCTTAGAAAATTTTCTATTAAAAAAATTTCTCTTAGAAAATTTTCTATTAAAAAATTTTCTCTTAGAAAATTGTCTAATGAAAAGTTTTCTCTTAGAAAATTTTCTAACAAAAAAGTTTTGTCTTAGAAATTTTTTTAACAAAAAAGTTTTCTCTCTGAAATGTTTTTAACAAAAAATTTTCTCTCAGAAATTTTTTATACAAAAAAATTTTCTCTTATAAAAATTATTGAATAAAATGAAAATTATTTAATATTTTTTTATTATAAATATTTAAAGAGAAAATTTTCTCTTAATAAGTAAAAGTAAAGAAAATTATTAACTTACCGATTTCTATCATTCGTATCCGTATGCTCTGTTTTGGGACGTTTAACCTGTAATTAGACAACAAAAAATACAACAACAATTTAATAAATTTTCACAATTAAAACAAAAAAAATCTGAAAATAAATAAAAATTTATTAATAAACAAAAAAATCATAATTTATGTCACTTAAAAACAGATTAAATACCAGAAGTATAAAAAAATGTATTTACGTGACCGAAAGAAAACAAACTAAAGCCACCAACATGACATTTTGGTGTGCGTGCAAACGTGATGGCGTGCGTGAGGACTCCCCACATTTCTCATTGACGCTTTTTAGATGCCTGTTTTTGTATGGCAAAAGCGCTTCAAAAGAAGGTATTTAAAAAGAAATTTTAAACATATTTCAGTGACACATTTCAATACTCTATAAATTATTTAAGAACAAAATATGCAGGCGAACAAGCGAATGAAGCAAATGGAGGGATAAGAACAAGAGAGGAAAAGGGGGAAGAGACTTTAGATTGCATGTTCAGGTTATGAAAATAAATGCCAAAACCCAGAAAACTTGACAGAATTTAAACAAAAACTTAAATAATTTTCTTTTTTTTTTTTTTTGAGTAGAGAAAAAAGAACTTTAAAGTTGGTTTCAGAGTCTAGAATTGGAGTTTAAACTTAAACTTAAGTCTGTCCAAATTCACCAGCTGTTTGATTTTTCATTTAAAAAAGAAAATAACTTTAACTCTTAAACATGGTTTATGGGCATTTCATAGTTAAGATCATATTTTTGTTGGTTTTACATGACTGACAAGTAGTTGTTGTAAGCAAAAAAAGGAAAAAAGAGCTTTAATTAAAACAGGATTAATGAGGCTTAAACCTTTAAGCAGGTTTAATTACTTTTTAAACTAAAAAAAAATAACATAAAAAATTTAGTACATCTTGTTCATTGTGGCGCTTTTATAAACGTCCAAACACCTGAATCAGCTTTCCGGGAAAAAATTAACCCATAAACAAAAAATATGTTTAGGTGTTCAAAACAAAACTAACAAAAACAAGGGTGTCGCCTTTTAATTATGCCCTACACCAATGTAGGTGATTGTGCTGGCGTTACATCCACCTTTTAGTATAACGCTCAACTCAAAATCACTTTCTAAATTAATACAACAATGTCCGTCCATCTGTCTGTCCGTCTAGCTGGCTGGCTGTCCATGTAAACGTTGTAAATGCTATAGAAACTGCAATTTTTGAGAAATCTTGATCAAATTTGGTAATATATTATTATTTTGGCCCAAGGTCGAAGCCTATTGAAATTGGACATGATCGGTCTAATATTTCAGGTAACTCCCATACAAATGTTTTCCTGGAATGAGATTTTAAACTCATAAAGAAGTCCTAAATATAAAGCGATTTCAACAAAATTTGAAAAAAATCAGTCTTATAATGTTCCAAAGTGATGTGTTAAATTATGCGAGGGTCCATTGCTTCTCATAGGTCCCTTCCAAATATCACTCTAAAGGGCATATATCTCATATATACGTTGGTATTGTAATAATTATTGATTTAATTAAGATAAATAAAAGAAAAAATCTTAATTATGCGAGGGTTGTTCCATAAATTTAAGAATAAATTAGAAAATAAAATTATACGAGGATCGTTTATTACATTTTCGTAACTCTCATTTAAAACCAATATTGTGGTGCAGGGTATTACATAGTCGGACTTGACCGACAATAAAATTTTTACTTATTTTTATTAAAAATTATTAATAAAAGTTTTTTTTTTTAATTCAAGCAAATTTTGCAGTTTTTTCTTTTCGTTTTTGATCCATAAATGGTGGGAAATTTTTAACACCTTTAAAAATTTTTTCGTTTATTTTTCAAAAAAAAATTATTTCTTTAAAAATATTTTTTATATATTTTTTTTTTTTTTTATAAAAAAATTATAAATAATTTTGATTTTCATAAAAACAAAGTTGAAAAAAGAAAAGAATTTCTTGCTTATCTCAACAGCAATTAAAATTAATAAAAAAAGTAACACTGAAATCATGATGAAGATCATGATTTGTTAAGTGGCGTGTGTGTGTCTGTTTGTTTGTGTGTGTGTGCTGGTGTGGTTCTTAGGAAAGTTAATTTAAAGAAAAGGGAAGTAACCCCCAACGAAATATGAATAAAAATATTTGACACAAAGACAAAATTAGGGAAAATTTAGATCTCTTTTTGCGATCACTTTTCAAAAGAAATTTTTCTAAAGAAAACTTTTCTCATTTTTTCTTTAATAAAGTTAATAGAAAACGATGTCTTCATTTCTCTTTAAAAGATTTACTTTCAAATAAAAACATGGATTTTTAAAAGAGTTTTGGTTCACTTTGTGATATAGACTTTTCCTAAAAAAAATACTCTCTTTCTTCAAAAGAGTGTGTCTTTTCTTTCCTTTTTCAAAGATTTTTAAATGAAAATGTACTTTTTGCATCATAAAATTTTCTCTTAAAAACGTTTGTTCTCTTTATGAAAGAGAGAAAACATATTTGGGGTTGATATAGTTTTCTGTATGATGAGTGGAATAGTGAGGCCTTTTAAAAGAGCGGTGACACTGTTCTAAGAGAAATGTTTTAAGGAGTAATAAGAGAGCGGTAACTCATTTTAAAAATTATAGTGTTTTTTTTTTTTAAGAAAATGTGAATATTTTTCAGAAAAATCGTTACAAGATAATATTCGTTTTAAGAGAAAATTTGAAATAAATTTTCGTTTAAAAGAAAATTTACAATAAATTTTCGTTTAAGAGAAAATTTACAATAAATTAAATTAATTAAATAAACGAAAAGAAAAATTCTTAAATTTAAATTAAAATGTTCTATTCTTTTTTTTTTAAGAGAATTCTCTCTAAAATAAAATTTTCGCTTAATTTTATCTTCAGAAAGAAATTATTAATTCTCTTTTAAGAGAACATTTTCCTTAAACTGACTCTTAAGAGAAAATTTTTGTTAAATTCTTAAGGAAAAAGTTTGTTACATTCTCCCTTAAAAAATAATTTCTTTAAAGTCTGTTTTAAGAAAGAATTTTCGATTAAATTTCGATTTGAGAATTTTCAATTAATTTTGTCTTAAGAAAAAAAACTCATTTAATTGTCTCCTAACAAATGTTCACCAAATTCTCTCCTTTGAGAAAATGTTCACAAAATTCTTGATAAAGAGAAAATTTTCACTAAATTCTCTTATAAAAGAAAATATAAACTAAATTTTCTCTAAAGAAAAATATTCTTTGAATTCTCTCTTTAAAAAAATTCTTTAATTTCTCTTTTTTAATTAAATTCTATTAAGAGAAAATTTTCTCTAAATTCTATCTTAAGAGAAAATATTCGTTAAAATCTTTTTTAAGAGAAAATTTTCACAAAATTCTCTGTTTTAAGAAAATGTACACAAAATTCTTGATAAAGAGAATTTTCAATAAATTCTTGTTTAAGAGAAAATTTTCACTAAATTCTCTTTTAATAGAAAATAAAACTAAATTCTCTCTTAAGAACAATTTTCTTTGAATTCTCTCTTTAAAAAAATTTTTAATTTATCTTTAAAAGAAACATTTTGAAAAAGATTCCATTAAGATGAAATTTTCTCTGAATTCTATATTAAGAGACATTTTTCGTTAAATTCTCTCTTAATTGAATATTTTCGTTAAATTTCTCTCTTAAGAGAAATAGTCTCTAAATTCTTTATTAAAAGCAAATTTTCAAAAAATCTGTGAGATTTTTCTTTCACATCGTTTTGTTAGTGTTCTTCCCTTTAAATTCTTTTCTCACTTGTTGTTATTGTTTCTTATGGTTAATTTTCTACTTATTTCTATATGAAACAAAAACAACAACAATAAAAAACATACAGTTTTATATACTTAGTCCCCTTTTAACATTCATTCAGTCTCAACTTAACAAAACTCACGAAGAGCTGAGAAGAGAAGGAGAAGAAGAAGAAGAAAGAAAAAAACTGTCAACTAATTTATGGCACAAGTCGCCAAACAAAACATTAAAAAATAAAAAATACAAAAAAAATGAATCTTAAAAAAGAACAAATAAAAACCTGCAACAAATACTAAAGAAAGAATACCTGTTTAACCCTTAAAGAACCCAAACGCTAAGCTGTAGACTTAACATTAAAAGATCTTTATCTGATTTAAAAAATCATCATCTTTAGTCTTTCGTATTATTATTATTCTTCTATTTTCTGCTTTATTAAAATACAATAAATATTTTTGGAGTTTTTTTACGCCCTCCACCAGCACAAGTGGCGTTGAGAGTAAATTAACTTTGTCATTTCGTGTGTAACACTAAGAAGGAATCATTTGACAGTCCATAATGTAATTTTTATAGTCCTGAACATTTTCCTATTTAACACCAGCAAAATAGGTTCCGTATATTAAAAGATATAAACCGATATCTGAGGCAAGAGGCAAAATCTAAGTTCAAGCGAACAACTTTAATAAAATTGTCAATTATAAAGCGACAAATTAGATTAGAATTTTGCCATAATATTTAGCTATATATACTTCGTTGCCATTCCAAAAATTATCAAAATCGGTTCAGTTGAAAAGAGTTATAGTCAAAATATAATCAATTTCATGACTGATTAAGTGTTTCTGTGTAATTTTTAAGAGCAAGTAGGATGTAATAGTCGTTCAAAATCGACTACACCACATTTATAGCTATAAATGGTGGTTACAAAAAAGTAATGAACGACCCTCGTAAAATTTTATTATTACATTAAAGTAAAACTAATATTTTTGTGGAATTGACGGTTTTTAAATGAATTTTTGGAGGAGGTTAAATGAAAACTACATGAATTTATTGACCGACCCTCGTATAATTTAGCATATCGATTTTACTTATATTTGAACAACTATTATTTCAATATTAATATATATATGAGGTATATGTCCTTCAAAGTGATAATTGGAAGTGAGCTAGTATGAACCTACCCTCGTATAAATTGGCTCATCAATTTGAAATATCAAGAAACTTATTTCTGTTAAATTTTGTTTAAATCGCTTTTATATTTAAGACTTTTATGAGTTTAAAACCTCTTTCCGAGAGGATATTTGTATGGGAGGTACCTGCAACAATGGACCGAACAGAACCAATTTCAAAAAGTTTGTTTTTAGGCCAAAATAATAATATGTACCAAATATCATGAAATATCTCAAAAATTATAGAGTGTTCGCAACATTTACATTGAAACCCAGCCAGACAGACAGACGGAAGGACATCAATAAAACAACTCCGAAAGTGATTCTGAAACGAACGCTTTACCTAAAGTTGGGCATAACACCATTCTTACCGTATGTTACAAACCTTAGCACAAAAGCATAATATTCCAAAAAAACATCTACGGTGTTGTAGGGTATAAAATCTTTTTTTTATATTTTATACGTCGCTGTTTGTTTGTATGATTGTGTATGTACGAAACATAACGTACTTACTTCATCCTTATTTATAGTAGAGGGTATTGGAGATTCGGCACAGCCGAATATAGCATTCTAACTTGTTGTATTTTTTGTAAATCTGAGATTTATTTAAAGTGATTAACTAAAAATTAATATTAATTTTTGTGATTAACTATTTTTTTGGAATATTTGTTGTTGTTGTTGTTGGCATTAATAAACATAATTATTTGTTAGTTTTATTTTCATAAATTAATCACATTCATAATTCTTTAGTTAAGGGCTTCTTGTCCATTATTATGGGCATCTTACAGTTGTTTTGTCATTAATAATCATTAATATCACGAAAAAGTATTGAATATTGAAGTGTTTTATTTGTTTATTTTATTTTTTTGTATACAAATTTAGTATTTTCCTTTAAAAGAAATTTATTAATTTTTTATTAAAAATTTTTGTTTTTATATTCAAGTCTTCTTTCTTTTGTTGTGCTTCGTTTTCTATTGTTTTGAGGTGAGAGAAACATTTTATTGGTTTAAAACCCGAATAAAAGACAGAAAACAGATTATGACTTATGAAGTGCCAAAATATGATAAATTCGGGTGTTGGTTTGTTGAGAGCTTAACAACAACAACAACATAAAAATGTGAAAAAATTTATTGAAACTTAGAGATTTAATTTGTTGATAAGAGAAAAATTACTGGCGACTTATCATCAATGTTAAATCTCAGTTGACATTCATTATGAGAAGATTAATCATTTTGTTTTTCGGTGGGGAAAATACTTTTTTTAGCAGGTGAAGAGGGGAAGCATGAAGTGATCATGATTTTGGTTAACCTAGTTTTAAGGATACACTCTTAGAGTGGAAGAGGAAAGAAATTAATTCTTATTTATTTTTTTAAGAGAGAATAAAGAGTATAGAATTCATTTCTCTTAAACATATTTGTTTAAGAGCAAAATTGCTCAGTGAGTAAGAGAAATAAAGTGATCTTACTTAACTATACACTCTTATAAAGAGAGAAAGGAGAAAGTTAGTATTTTACTAATTGATTTAATGTTTTAATTCTTATTTACCCTCAAGAGAGAATAGAGAGTAGTTATCATATTCTCTTAAGCATAATTGAAGAGCATTTAAGAGAACCTAAAGCATATTCTCTACAAAGCAACATTAAAGAATACTTATTCCATTGAAGTAGAAGTTCAATAAATCGTGACCTACTGAAGTGTATTCATTCCATTAAAGAAAGAGCCTAATTGATCGTGTATAAAGGGACACAGTTTCTCTTAATCATGTTGCCTTAAAGCACATTTTAATAGCGTTTAAGAGAACCTAAATATAAATATATTTTTGCCCTTAATTATAACAACGTTTAAGAATATTCACTCAATTAAGAATAAGTGTAATTGACCGTAAAGAACGGTTTACAAAGACTTTTCTCTTAAGCGTATTTACTTAAGAGCAAACTTGAAGTGCCGTTTGAGAGTATAAAATGTAAGTCATTTTCTACTTTAAGGCATATTCTCTCCAAATCAACATTGAATAATTTTATTCCTTTAAAGAAAGAATCACAGTTTACAAAATGTTTTTCTCATAAGAATATATTCTTAAGAGCAAATTTTAAGAGAGTAAAATATAAAATAATTTTACTCTTAACCCAATTCTCTGCAAAGCAACTTTGAAGAGTATTTATTCATTGAAAAAAAGAGTCTTATTGATCGAGAAAAAAGAGTCACAGTTTACAATGTTTTTTTCTTAATTATATATGTATATTTAAGAGCAAACTTGAAGATTACTTAAGAGATCCTAAAGCATATTTCCTCTCCAAAGCAACATTGAAGAATATTAATTCTATTAAAGAAAGTGTGTAATTGATTGCGAAGAAAAGGACATAGAGTTGACATAATTCTTTTCTCTTAAGCAAAAAGAAACATTTAAGAGAACCTAAAGCCTAAATAAAGCTAAAAATTAAAACTTCAGCATTTTAAGACAGAAAATTTCGAATTTAAATCTATAAAATTCATCTTAAAGAGCATATTTCCTATGCTTTTCTTACATATTATAAAAAGAAGAAAAGAAAATTGTTCTCTTTATTAGATTTTATTTTCTTAAGAGAAATATTATTCGATCGCGTTAACAAGATGATATTATTTGCAAAATCATACAATAAGAAACTAAAGAAAACGATTCTTTTCTTCTCTTTTTACCCCCTTATGGATATAATAATTTCGGGTGTTTTAAAACTTTGCATGGTCTTCGAGCTGAATTTGTTGTTGTGGTTCAACTGGTGATATAGTTCTATTTTATAACTTGTCCAAAGAGAGCAAAATTTAACCCAATAAAAAGATTTAGTTAGTGTTCAATGTAGAGAATTAACTTAATACTTCTTATTACAATTTTAATCCAAATATATCGGTTCGTAAAACCATTAAGTTTCTTTTGTCACATTTTTAATCTGCATTTTGTTAAAAATTACTAACACAAATTAAAGATCTTTTTAAATGGTATATTGGAGAAATTAGAGAGTCAAGTAATCGGAAGGATCATTTACTTGTTAATAAGTTACCAGTTTGAAGGACCATTTACATGACTTTGAATATACAGAAGAGATGTTTTTAATTATCAATAATGGAAGAAAAAGAAAGTGTTTTAGCCTAAAGATTCCTGGTCGTAGGTCCTATAAATGTTTCATGATTTTCTTTTCATTTCGGCTTTTATGACGTAAAATTAGAAAATTTAAGGTCTACAGAAAAGGTCTATAGATAAATCGGTTAAGATTTAAAAAACTAATTTCTTTTGCAAAAAATTGAGAGCTTTGGAATTGTTATTTTAACAAGATCCTACAGAATTCTGGTCGAAACAATTTGCCTTGATGAAGCCCATTGTGAGGGCAAAAAGGAAGGGAACCACATGATCAATAAATGAAGATATGTTTAACATATTTTGAGGCTCTCGGCTTATTGTAGAGACGACGGGAACTTAAAATTAAACGAAATCAAATCAATTAGAATTCGGAATAAAATACAGAAGCAGATTTAAGTCGATCGGTAATCGGTTGCTTTCACCAGCGTTGTATGAAATAAAATGTTATTCTCTGATCCGATAGGAATGAGAGTTGATGAACAGCATCATATACGATTACAATGTTGAGAGATTTAAACGGTGCTTAACCAAATACGAATTTGAGCCGATCATACCGACGGGGGTAAAAATATCAATACTCATTTACGTCAAAAGAGTTAATGAAATAACGTTTTTGTCTTTATTGTTAGCACTGGAATTAAAGACAAAAAGGCAATGATTTGGATCCCAGATGAATTTCAGATTTCGATAATCTAAGATCGTATAATGATTTAGATCGGTTCCAATATGTCAATTTCGAAACTTCTCTATGAAAATTAAGACAATTTGGAATCAAAATTCAGTAAACAATTCTGCATTCAATAATTTATTAGTGATTTCAAGAAATTCAAAATATTTTCAATATTTTTTTTTTATTTTTCAAAAATTCAAAAAGTTTATTTTGTTGTTGTTTATTATTTGAAGTACCTTTGGTTCAATCATTTTATCAATTAATCCACATCGAGGTGCCGAGTAACTATAAGGCATTATAGTCACATATTTTCAATACAACTTTATTTCAAAACTTTTTTTTTTATAAATAAATCTCTTTTTTACAAATTTATTTATGTCGAAAACAATTGTAAAATTTTCTCATTTTTTATATAAAAAATCTTTCATGACGTTTTTTTTTTCATATATTTTTTAATAAAATCACTTTTTTATTGTTTTCCCGAAATTATAGATTGTAGCGGTTTGAGTATCTCGAGAAAACTAAATTCCTTAAATCAACTCAAACAACCTAAAACGCCTAAAAACAACGTTGACTTTAAAACGAACCCAAAAACGAATTCACTCATTTCTGAGTGTTTTCACTCAGAGAGTGAATAAATTATAAACACACACCTTTCAGATACATTTGCTGTATATTCGTATCTATGAGTTTCATTCTCTGTATCTGTACGTTTTCTGGTTGGGTGTTGAAGTATAAAGAACTCACAATTTCACATGAATTGTGCGAAGTTTCAAACTTAGAGATTTGGGTTGTCTTTGCTCAGTTTTTTGTTGTTTTCCGAACTCCGCCCATTTTTTTTGTTTTTGTTACTATATAGATACGATGGCTTTTTGTTTTGTTTTTTGCTGGATTTAATATGGTATCTAAGAGATATTTGTGTTTTTTATTCATCGTTATTTTGCTTTGGGTTGTTAAATAAAGTTAATGGCGAAAATGTGTTTTTCTTTAAAGTGAAAGAAATTTAATTAAAATTTAATAAAAATCTCAAGATTATAAAAATTAAATAAGATAACGATAAATTTTCTCTTTAAAGAAAATTGACG
>PYHX02000158.1:93417659-93450674 GCA_004302925.2 Cochliomyia hominivorax | reverse complement strand
TGCTCTAGATGAGAAGAGCAAATTGACAAGAAAAAAAAACGAGATCCTTCAGCTTTATGATCTTGGAACTTGTAACTGAGTTTTTAGATCATAAAAAATAACTCTAAAGTGAATCTGATCACGATCTTTGAATTTTTATATTAAGATCTTAAGCCTTATAATTTGATTAGAATTCTTTCGTCTTAGCTTTGTGGAGCTTACGATAAAGGCTCCCAAATTATTTACAAGAAACAAAAAGTTCATTCGTGATCATTAATGAGAATTATTTAGTGATCTTTCAGATCTTAGATGAATTTTCAAACTACATTGATCGTTGAATTCTTAGTGATCTTCATATGTTATATGACATCATTAGGAACTATTTTATTGATCCTTAACATTTCACACCCGTTCCCAATCTCTAGAGATTTGCTGGAATCCACTTTAAAATTCGAACAAACAATTTGTTAACAATAATTGATCTTGCATTTACCCAAAAAAAAATTCAATTTAAGTGTCAAATATCTTCACAAAGTCATTTTAAAATTCAAAATCAAACTGAAATCCTTAACAACTGACCCCCAAACTATAAATTTTCATATTTATTTCATCATAATTTGAATATTTTCCAAACCCTAAAAAAAAACACATGCTCTATTTTCAGAGAACTTCCAAAATGAGAAATGAGGACAAAGACATATGGCAGACTTAGAGGTGGCAGGTTTTTCTATCCAAAATACTTGAATAAAAATTCTACACTAAAAGTGTCATTGTTAAGAGTATTTAACACTTGAATACCAGAAGAATTAAATGTCACGTATTAAGGTCTTTTTAACAATTTTTTTCTCTCTCTCTCTCAAAAGTATTTAAAGATTTTAAATACAAAAGATTTTTCTTCCATAATGAGGTCTCATGTCTCAGCCCCCTTAAAATACTTAAAAGATTAAGAAGGAACAAAAAAGAAAAAGGATATTAAACAAAAGAAAAAAGAGAGAGAGTAGAGAAAAAAGATCGTTATTAATTGAAAATTTTGTTTAGATCGTCTTTTTAAATCGTTACAAAAAAAGAGTTTTGAATTCTAAAATAAAATATTTTGAATATTTTTAGTATTTAAAAAAAAAAACTTATTTGTTATTGTAATTGAAAGTAAATGAGTTGTTTCCAAAAATTCTTAAAACGCCTCTTTGTTTTAAAGAAATAACGTTTTCAAAATATGACACCTTTTCTTTATACTCAGGGTTTTTCGAAAATCGAAAACATTAATCACTAAATAAAATCAACATTAAATCATAAATTAATGTCACGTGTTCAGAGAGAGAGAGAGAGAGAGAGAGAGCGACAGAATTTAAAAACGTAAAAACTTTACTCTTTTAAAGAAAACATTAAAGTGATCTAAAAATAACTTAAATCGTCACTTAATACAACGAGGATCGTTATCAAAATGTCGATAAAAATCATATTTAACCTTAAGATCTCATAGAATCCCTCTTCATAATTCCAATCGAGGATCTTAACTTATTTGCTTGATAAGTCATCTTCTGTGAATTTCCACAATGACCTGAAGATCACTAAAAGATCATTAAATTAACACCACATAAATCATTTAATATTTCACTAGAACTGAAGATCACTTGAAACTTTATTCAGAATTGTGCTCATTATTGGTATTTAGAATCCGAGAATCCTTAGATCTTCACAAGAAAATAAAATTATATCGATTGACTCTTTTGTCAATCTACAATCGATCAATGATCAAAAGATCATTTGACATTTTTTAACGTAATAAGAATTCATGTAGAGTTTATTCATGATCTAAAAAACACTTCGAACTTCATTGGATAACACTGATCGTGAATCTTAAATTATTTATTCAAAAAAGTCTTGATTTATCACTCTAAAATCTATCAATTATAATTTTGACATTTTCTAAATGATATTAATATGACGTTAAGAGTCGCTGCATAATACTTTCAGGACTGTAAAGCCACCAAAGATTTAGGATTTAACCTCTACTTATTTAATTAATAACTCTCTTTTGTCACATAATGAGGATCACTTAAAAGTGCTGGAGTAAAAATCTCTCTAAAATCAAAATATTTTCTCCTCTGAAATTTAATTTTATAAATTTCGATTTGGAATTCCTTTTTTGAAAATCTCTTTGGAAAAAATTCTCTTTGATATTTAGGAAAAATGCTCTTTTTGTTTAAAATTATTTTTTTTCTTTTAAAGAAAGGTTCTCGTCGAAAAATTATTTTTTAATAGTTAAACATTTTTTGTTTAAAAGATTTTTTTTTTTATAAAATTTTTTATGATAAAATTTCTCTTAAGAATTCTGCTTAATATTTCTCTTAAAAAATTTTTAAACAAATCCCTTTGAACATTTTCCACCAAAAAAACACTCTTAGAAATTTTTTGATGAAAAAATTTCCTGTCAAGTTTCTCTAAAACAAACTTTTGTCTACAAAAATACTTCTTAAACAATTTGTTTATAAAAAACTTCTGTTAGATAATATTTTGATAAAAAAGTTTTCTCTTGAAAATTTTATAATAAAAAGTTTTCTCTTAGAAAACTATTTAATTAAAAGTTTTCTCTTAGAAAATTTTCTAACAAAAAGTTTTCTCTTAGAACATTTTTTAATGGAAAGTTTTCTCTTATAAAAATTTTTTTAGCAAACAGTTTTCTCTTAGAAATTTCCTGAAGAAAAGTTTTCTCTTAGAAAACTTTTTAACCAAAAAGGTTTCTCTTATAAAACTTTTTAACAAAAAAGTTTTCTCTTAGAAAACTTTTTAACAAAAAAGTTTTCTCTTAGAAAACTTTTTAACAAAAAGTTTTCTCTTAGAAAACTTTTTAACAAAAAAGTTTTCTCTTAGAAAACTTTTTAACAAAAAAGTTTTTTCTTAGAAAATTTTTTAACAAACAAGTTTCTCTTAGAAAATTTTTTAACAAACAAGTTTCTCTTAGAAAATTTTTTAACAAACAAGTTTCTCTTAGAAAACTTTTTAACCAAAAAGGTTTCTCTTATAAAACTTTTAACAAAAAAGTTTTCTCTTAGAAAACTTTTTAACAAAAAAGTTTTCTCTTAGAAAACTTTTTAACAAAAAAGTTTTCTCTTAGAAAACTTTTTAACAAAAAAGTTTTCTCTTAGAAAACTTTTTAACAAAAAAGTTTTTTCTTAGAAAATTTTTTAACAAACAAGTTTCTCTTAGAAAATTTTTTAACAAACAAGTTTCTCTTAGAAAACTTTTTAACAAAAAAGTTTTCTCTTAAAAAAATTTTTACGAACAAGTTTTCTCTTAGAAATTTTTTTAACAAAAAAGTTTTCTCTTAGAACATTTTAAATTGAAAGTTTTCCCTTAGAAAATTTTCTAACAAAAAGTTTTCTCTTAAAAAGTTTTCTCTTAAAAGTTTTCTATTAAAAAGTTTTCTCTTAGAAAATTTTCTATTAAAAGTTTTCTCTTAGAAAATTTTCTATTAAAAAGTTTTCTCTTAGAAAATTTTCTATTAAAAAGTTTTCTCTTAGAAAATTTTCTATTAAAAAGTTTTCTCTTAGAAAATTTTCTATTAAAAAGTTTTCTCTTAGAAAATTTTCTATTAAAAAGTTTTCTCTTAGAAAATTTCTATTAAAAAGTTTTCTCTTAAAAAATGTTCTATTAAAAAGTTTTCTCTTAGAAAATTTTCTATTAAAAAGTTTTCTCTTAGAAAATTTTCTATTAAAAAGTTTTCTCTTAAAAAAATTTTCTATTAAAAAGTTTTCTCTTAGAAAATTTTCTATTAAAAAATTTCTCTTAGAAAATTTTCTATTAAAAAAATTTCTCTTAGAAAATTTTCTATTAAAAAAATTTCTCTTAGAAAATTTTCTATTAAAAAAATTTCTCTTAGAAAATTTTCTATTAAAAAAATTTCTCTTAGAAAATTTTCTATTAAAAAATTTTCTCTTAGAAAATTGTCTAATGAAAAGTTTTCTCTTAGAAAATTTTCTAACAAAAAAGTTTTGTCTTAGAAATTTTTTTAACAAAAAAGTTTTCTCTCTGAAATGTTTTTAACAAAAAAATTTTCTCTCAGAAATTTTTTATACAAAAAAATTTTCTCTTATAAAAATTATTGAATAAAATGAAATTATTTAATATTTTTTATTATAAATATTTAAAGAGAAAATTTTCTCTTAATAAGTAAAAGTAAAGAAAATTATTAACTTACCGATTTCTATCATTCGTATCCGTATGCTCTGTTTTGGGACGTTTAACCTGTAATTAGACAACAAAAAATACAACAACAATTTAATAAATTTTCACAATTAAAACAAAAAAATCTGAAAATAAATAAAAATTTATTAATAAACAAAAAAATCATAATTTATGTCACTTAAAACAGATTAAATACCAGAAGTATAAAAAAATGTATTTACGTGACCGAAAGAAAACAAACTAAAGCCACCAACATGACATTTTGGTGTGCGTGCAAACGTGATGGCGTGCGTGAGGACTCCCCACATTTCTCATTGACGCTTTTTAGATGCCTGTTTTTGTATGGCAAAAGCGCTTCAAAAGAAGGTATTTAAAAAGAAATTTTAAACATATTTCAGTGACACATTTCAATACTCTATAAATTATTTAAGAACAAAATATGCAGGCGAACAAGCGAATGAAGCAAATGGAGGGATAAGAACAAGAGAGGAAAAGGGGGAAGAGACTTTAGATTGCATGTTCAGGTTATGAAAATAAATGCCAAAACCCAGAAAACTTGACAGAATTTAAACAAAAACTTAAATAATTTTCTTTTTTTTTTTTTTGAGTAGAGAAAAAAGAACTTTAAAGTTGGTTTCAGAGTCTAGAATTGGAGTTTAAACTTAAACTTAAGTCTGTCCAAATTCACCAGCTGTTTGATTTTTCATTTAAAAAAGAAAATAACTTTAACTCTTAAACATGGTTTATGGGCATTTCATAGTTAAGATCATATTTTTGTTGGTTTTACATGACTGACAAGTAGTTGTTGTAAGCAAAAAAAGGAAAAAAGAGCTTTAATTAAAACAGGATTAATGAGGCTTAAACCTTTAAGCAGGTTTAATTACTTTTTAAACTAAAAAAAAATAACATAAAAAATTTAGTACATCTTGTTCATTGTGGCGCTTTTATAAACGTCCAAACACCTGAATCAGCTTTCCGGGAAAAAATTAACCCATAAACAAAAAATATGTTTAGGTGTTCAAAACAAAACTAACAAAAACAAGGGTGTCGCCTTTTAATTATGCCCTACACCAATGTAGGTGATTGTGCTGGCGTTACATCCACCTTTTAGTATAACGCTCAACTCAAAATCACTTTCTAAATTAATACAACAATGTCCGTCCATCTGTCTGTCCGTCTAGCTGGCTGGCTGTCCATGTAAACGTTGTAAATGCTATAGAAACTGCAATTTTTGAGAAATCTTGATCAAATTTGGTAATATATTATTATTTTGGCCCAAGGTCGAAGCCTATTGAAATTGGACATGATCGGTCTAATATTTCAGGTAACTCCCATACAAATGTTTTCCTGGAATGAGATTTTAAACTCATAAAGAAGTCCTAAATATAAAGCGATTTCAACAAAATTTGAAAAAAATCAGTCTTATAATGTTCCAAAGTGATGTGTTAAATTATGCGAGGGTCCATTGCTTCTCATAGGTCCCTTCCAAATATCACTCTAAAGGGCATATATCTCATATATACGTTGGTATTGTAATAATTATTGATTTAATTAAGATAAATAAAAGAAAAAATCTTAATTATGCGAGGGTTGTTCCATAAATTTAAGAATAAATTAGAAATAAAATTATACGAGGATCGTTTATTACATTTTCGTAACTCTCATTTAAAACCAATATTGTGGTGCAGGGTATTACATAGTCGGACTTGACCGACAATAAAATTTTTACTTATTTTATTAAAAATTATTAATAAAAGTTTTTTTTTTTTAATTCAAGCAAATTTTGCAGTTTTTTCTTTTCGTTTTTGATCCATAAATGGTGGGAAATTTTTTAACACCTTTAAAATTTTTTCGTTTATTTTTCAAAAAAAAAATTATTTCTTTAAAAATATTTTTTTATATATTTTTTTTTTTTTTTTATAAAAAATTATAAATAATTTTGATTTTCATAAAAACAAAGTTGAAAAAAGAAAAGAATTTCTTGCTTATCTCAACAGCAATTAAAATTAATAAAAAAAAGTAACACTGAAATCATGATGAAGATCATGATTTGTTAAGTGGCGTGTGTGTGTCTGTTTGTTTGTGTGTGTGTGCTGGTGTGGTTCTTAGGAAAGTTAATTTAAAGAAAAGGGAAGTAACCCCCAACGAAATATGAATAAAAATATTTGACACAAAGACAAAATTAGGGAAAATTTAGATCTCTTTTTGCGATCACTTTTCAAAAGAAATTTTTTCTAAAGAAAACTTTTCTCATTTTTTCTTTAATAAAGTTAATAGAAACGATGTCTTCATTTCTCTTTAAAAGATTTACTTTCAAATAAAAACATGGATTTTTTAAAAGAGTTTTGGTTCACTTTGTGATATAGACTTTTCCTAAAAAAAATACTCTCTTTCTTCAAAAGAGTGTGTCTTTTCTTTCCTTTTTCAAAGATTTTTAAATGAAAATGTACTTTTTGCATCATAAAATTTTCTCTTAAAAACGTTTGTTCTCTTTATGAAAGAGAGAAAACATATTTGGGGTTGATATAGTTTTCTGTATGATGAGTGGAATAGTGAGGCCTTTTAAAAGAGCGGTGACACTGTTCTAAGAGAAATGTTTTAAGGAGTAATAAGAGAGCGGTAACTCATTTTAAAAATTATAGTGTTTTTTTTTTTAAGAAAATGTGAATATTTTTCAGAAAAATCGTTACAAGATAATATTCGTTTTAAGAGAAAATTTGAAATAAATTTTCGTTTAAAAGAAAATTTACAATAAATTTTCGTTTAAGAGAAAATTTACAATAAATTAAATTAATTAAATAAACGAAAAGAAAAATTCTTAAATTTAAATTAAAATGTTCTATTCTTTTTTTTTAAGAGAATTCTCTCTAAAATAAAATTTTCGCTTAATTTTATCTTCAGAAAGAAATTATTAATTCTCTTTTAAGAGAACATTTTCCTTAAACTGACTCTTAAGAGAAAATTTTTGTTAAATTCTTAAGGAAAAAGTTTGTTACATTCTCCCTTAAAAAATAATTTCTTTAAAGTCTGTTTTAAGAAAGAATTTTCGATTAAATTTCGATTTGAGAATTTTCAATTAATTTTGTCTTAAGAAAAAAAACTCATTTAATTGTCTCCTAACAAATGTTCACCAAATTCTCTCCTTTGAGAAAATGTTCACAAAATTCTTGATAAAGAGAAAATTTTCACTAAATTCTCTTATAAAAGAAAATATAAACTAAATTTTCTCTAAAGAAAAATATTCTTTGAATTCTCTCTTTAAAAAAATTCTTTAATTTCTCTTTTTTAATTAAATTCTATTAAGAGAAAATTTTCTCTAAATTCTATCTTAAGAGAAAATATTCGTTAAAATCTTTTTTAAGAGAAAATTTTCACAAAATTCTCTGTTTTAAGAAAATGTACACAAAATTCTTGATAAAGAGAATTTTTCAATAAATTCTTGTTTAAGAGAAAATTTTCACTAAATTCTCTTTTAATAGAAAATAAAAACTAAATTCTCTCTTAAGAACAATTTTCTTTGAATTCTCTCTTTAAAAAAAATTTTTAATTTATCTTTAAAAGAAACATTTTGAAAAAGATTCCATTAAGATGAAATTTTCTCTGAATTCTATATTAAGAGACATTTTTCGTTAAATTCTCTCTTAATTGAATATTTTCGTTAAATTTCTCTCTTAAGAGAAATAGTCTCTAAATTCTTTATTAAAAGCAAATTTTCAAAAAATCTGTGAGATTTTCTTTCACATCGTTTTGTTAGTGTTCTTCCCTTTAAATTCTTTTCTCACTTGTTGTTATTGTTTCTTATGGTTAATTTTCTACTTATTTCTATATGAAACAAAAACAACAACAATAAAAAACATACAGTTTTATATACTTAGTCCCCTTTTAACATTCATTCAGTCCCAACTTAACAAAACTCACGAAGAGCTGAGAAGAGAAGGAGAAGAAGAAGAAAAGAAAAAAACTGTCAACTAATTTATGGCACAAGTCGCCAAACAAAACATTAAAAAATAAAAAATACAAAAAAAATGAATCTTAAAAAGAACAAATAAAAACCTGCAACAAATACTAAAGAAAGAATACCTGTTTAACCCTTAAAGAACCCAAACGCTAAGCTGTAGACTTAACATTAAAAGATCTTTATCTGATTTAAAAAAATCATCGTCTTTAGTCTTTCGTATTATTATTATTCTTCTATTTTCTGCTTTATTAAAATACAATAAATATTTTTGGAGTTTTCTTTACACCCTCCACCAGCACAAGTGGCGTTGAGAGTAAATTAACTTTGTCATTTCGTGTGTAACACTAAGAAGGAATCATTTGACAGTCCATAATGTAATTTTTATAGTCCTGAACATTTTCCTATTTAACACCAGCAAAATAGGTTCCGTATATTAAAAGATATAAACCGATATCTGAGGCAAGAGGCAAAATCTAAGTTCAAGCGAACAACTTTAATAAAATTGTCAATTATAAAGCGACAAATTAGATTAGAATTTTGCCATAATATTTAGCTATATATACTTCGTTGCCATTCCAAAAATTATCAAAATCGGTTCAGTTGAAAGAGAGTTATAGTCTAAAATATAATCAATTTCATGACTGATTAAGTGTTTCTGTGTAATTTTTAAGAGCAAGTAGGAATGTAATAGTCGTTCAAAATCGACTACACCACATTTATAGCTATAAATGGTGGTTACAAAAAAAGTAATGAACGACCCTCGTAAAATTTTATTATTACATTAAAGTAAAACTAATATTTTTGTGGAATTGACGGGTTTTTAAATGAATTTTTGGAAGGAGGTTAAATGAAAACTACATGAATTTATTGACCGACCCTCGTATAATTTAGCATATCGATTTTTACTTATATTTGAACAACTATTATTTCAATATTAATATATATATGAGGTATATGTCCTTCAAAGTGATAATTGGAAGTGAGCTAGTATGAACCTACCCTCGTATAAATTGGCTCATCAATTTGAAATATCAAGAAACTTATTTCTGTTAAATTTTGTTTAAATCGCTTTATATTTAAGACTTTTTATGAGTTTAAAACCTCTTTCCGGGAGGATATTTGTATGGGAGGTACCTGCAACAATGGACCGAACAGAACCAATTTCAAAAAGTTTTGTTTTTAGGCCAAAATAATAATATGTACCAAATATCATGATAATATCTCAAAAAATTATAGAGTGTTCGCAACATTTACATTGAAACCCAGCCAGACAGACAGACGGAAGGACATCAATAAAACAACTCCGAAAGTGATTCTGAAACGAACGCTTTACCTAAAGTTGGGCATAACACCATTCTTACCGTATGTTACAAACCTTAGCACAAAAGCATAATATTCCAAAAAAACATCTACGGTGTTGTAGGGTATAAAATCTTTTTTTTTTATATTTTATACGTCGCTGTTTGTTTGTATGATTGTGTATGTACGAAACATAACGTACTTACTTCATCCTTATTTATAGTAGAGGGTATTGGAGATTCGGCACAGCCGAATATAGCATTCTAACTTGTTGTATTTTTTGTAAATCTGAGATTTATTTAAAGTGATTAACTAAAAATTAATATTTAATTTTTTGTGATTAACTATTTTTTTGGAATATTTGTTGTTGTTGTTGTTGGCATTAATAAACATAATTATTTGTTAGTTTTATTTTCATAAATTAATCACATTCATAATTCTTTAGTTAAGGGCTTCTTGTCCATTATTATGGGCATCTTACAGTTGTTTTGTCATTAATAATCATTAATATCACGAAAAAGTATTGAATATTGAAGTGTTTTATTTGTTTATTTTATTTTTTTTTGTATACAAATTTAGTATTTTTCCTTTAAAAGAAATTTATTAATTTTTTATTAAAAATTTTTGTTTTTATATTCAAGTCTTCTTTCTTTTGTTGTGCTTCGTTTTCTATTGTTTTGAGGTGAGAGAAACATTTTATTGGTTTAAAACCCGAATAAAAGACAGAAAACAGATTATGACTTATGAAGTGCCAAAATATGATAAATTCGGGTGTTGGTTTGTTGAGAGCTTAACAACAACAACAACAATAAAAATGTGAAAAAATTTATTGAAACTTAGAGATTTAATTTGTTGATAAGAGAAAAATTACTGGCGACTTATCATCAATGTTAAATCTCAGTTGACATTCATTATGAGAAGATTAATCATTTTGTTTTTCGGTGGGGAAAATACTTTTTTTAGCAGGTGAAGAGGGGAAGCATGAAGTGATCATGATTTTGGTTAACCTAGTTTTAAGGATACACTCTTAGAGTGGAAGAGGAAAGAAATTAATTCTTATTTATTTTTTTTAAGAGAGAATAAAGAGTATAGAATTTCATTTCTCTTAAACATATTTGTTTAAGAGCAAAATTGCTCAGTGAGTAAGAGAAATAAAGTGATCTTACTTAACTATACACTCTTATAAAGAGAGAAAAGGAGAAAGTTAGTATTTTACTAATTGATTTAATGTTTTTAATTCTTATTTACCCTCAAGAGAGAATAGAGAGTAGTTATCATATTCTCTTAAGCATAATTGAAGAGCATTTAAGAGAACCTAAAGCATATTCTCTACAAAGCAACATTAAAGAATACTTATTCCATTGAAGTAGAAGTTCAATAAATCGTGACCTACTGAAGTGTATTCATTCCATTAAAGAAAGAGCCTAATTGATCGTGTATAAAGGGACACAGTTTCTCTTAATCATGTTGCCTTAAAGCACATTTTAATAGCGTTTAAGAGAACCTAAAATATAAAATATATTTTGCCCTTAATTATACAACGTTTAAGAATATTCACTCAATTAAGAATAAGTGTAATTGACCGTAAAGAACGGTTTACAAAGACTTTTCTCTTAAGCGTATTTACTTAAGAGCAAACTTGAAGTGCCGTTTTGAGAGTATAAAATGTAAAGTCATTTTCTACTTTAAGGCATATTCTCTCCAAATCAACATTGAATAATTTTTATTCCTTTAAAGAAAGAATCACAGTTTACAAAATGTTTTTCTCATAAGAATATATTCTTAAGAGCAAATTTTAAGAGAGTAAAATATAAAATAATTTTACTCTTAACCCAATTCTCTGCAAAGCAACTTTGAAGAGTATTTATTTCATTGAAAAAAGAGTCTTATTGATCGAGAAAAAAGAGTCACAGTTTACAATGTTTTTTTCTTAATTATATATGTATATTTAAGAGCAAACTTGAAGATTACTTAAGAGATCCTAAAGCATATTTCCTCTCCAAAGCAACATTGAAGAATATTAATTCTATTAAAGAAAGTGTGTAATTGATTGCGAAGAAAAGGACATAGAGTTGACATAATTCTTTTCTCTTAAGCAAAAAGAAACATTTAAGAGAACCTAAAGCCTAAATAAAGCTAAAAATTAAAAACTTCAGCATTTTAAGACAGAAAATTTCGAATTTAAATCTATAAAATTCATCTTAAAGAGCATATTTCCTATGCTTTTCTTACATATTATAAAAAAGAAGAAAAGAAAATTGTTCTCTTTATTAGATTTTATTTTCTTAAGAGAAAATATTTATTCGATCGCGTTAACAAGATGATATTATTTGCAAAATCATACAATAAGAAACTAAAGAAAACGATTCTTTTCTTTCTCTTTTTACCCCCTTATGGATATAATAATTTCGGGTGTTTTTAAAACTTTGCATGGTCCTTCGAGCTGAATTTGTTGTTGTGGTTCAACTGGTGATATAGTTCTATTTTATAACTTGTCCAAAGAGAGCAAAATTTAACCCAATAAAAAGATTTAGTTAGTGTTCAATGTAGAGAATTAACTTAATACTTCTTATTACAATTTTAATCCAAATATATCCGGTTCGTAAAACCATTAAGTTTCTTTTGTCACATTTTTAATCTGCATTTTTGTTAAAAATTACTAACACAAATTAAAGATCTTTTTAAATGGTATATTGGAGAAATTAGAGAGTCAAGTAATCGGAAGGATCATTTACTTGTTAATAAGTTACCAGTTTGAAGGACCATTTACATGACTTTGAATATACAGAAGAGATGGTTTTTAATTTATCAATAATGGAAAGAAAAAGAAAGTTGTTTTAGCCTAAAGATTCCTGGTCGTAGGTCCTATAAATTGTTTCATGATTTTCTTTTCATTTCGGCTTTTATGACGTAAAAATTTAGAAAATTTAAGGTCTACAGAAAAGGTCTATAGATAAATCGGTTAAGATTTTAAAAAACTAATTTCTTTTGCAAAAAATTGAGAGCTTTGGAATTGTTTATTTTAACAAGATCCTACAGAAATTCTGGTCGAAACAATTTGCCTTGATGAAGCCCATTGTGAGGGCAAAAAGGAAGGGACCACATGATCAATAAATGAAGATATGTTTAAACATATTTTGAGGCTCTCGGCTTATTGTAGAGACGACGGGAACTTAAAATTAAAACGAAATCAAATCAATTAGAATTCGGAATAAAAATACAGAAGCAGATTTAAAGTCGATCGGTAATCGGTTGCTTTCACCAGCGTTGTATGAAATAAAATGTTATTCTCTTGATCCGATAGGAATGAGAGTTGATGAACAGCATCATATACGATTAACAAATGTTGAGAGATTTAAAACGGTCTTAACCAAAATACGAATTGAAGCCGATCATACCGACGGGGGTAAAAATATGCAATAACTCATTTACGATCAAAAGAGTTAAATGAAATAACGTTTTTGTCTTTATTGTTAGCACTGGAATTAAAGACAAAAAGGCAATGATTTGGATCCCAGATGAATTTCAGATTTCTGATAATCAAAGATCGTATAATGAATTTAGATCGGTTCCAATATGTTCAATTTCGAAACTTCTCTATGAAAATTAAGACAATTTGGAATCAAAATTCAGTAAACAATTTCTGCATTCAATAATTTATTTAAGTTGATTTCAAGAAATTTCAAAATATTTTCAATATTTTTTTTTATTTTTCAAAAAATTCAAAAAGTTTATTTTGTTGTTGTTTATTATTTGAAGTACCTTTGGTTCAATCATTTTATCAATTAATCCACATCGAGGTGCCGAGTAACTATAAGGCATTATAGTCACCATATTTTCAAATACAAATTTATTTCAAAACTTTTTCTTTTTTAAATAAAATTATCTCTTTTTTACAAAATTTATTTATGTCGTTTTTCAAATATTTAACTCTTTTTTAAAAAATTAAAAAAAGAAACAATTGAAAACTACAACTTACAATTTTATACTTTTTTTCTTTAACAAAAATTTCAATATTTCAAAAATTCTTTTTTTAAAATTTTCTCAATTTTTTATATAAAAAATCTTTTCATGTTTTTTTTTTATAAAAAATACGTTTTTTTTTTTCTTAAAAATTTTTTATATATTTTTTTAATAAAAATCACTTTTTTATTGTTTTCCCGAAATTATTATAGATTGTAGCGGTTTGAGTATCTCGAGAAAACTAAATTCCTTAAATCAACTCAAACAACCTAAAACGCCTAAAAACAACGTTGACTTTAAAACGAACCCAAAAACGAATTCACTCATTTCTGAGTGTTTTCACTCAGAGAGTGAATAAATTATAAACACACACCTTTCAGATACATTTGCTGTATATTCGTATCTATGAGTTTCATTCTCTGTATCTGTACGTTTTCTGGTTGGGTGTTGAAGTATAAAGAACTCACAATTTCACATGAATTGTGCGAAGTTTCAAACTTAGAGATTTGGGTTGTTTTCTTTGCTCAGTTTTTTGTTGTTTTCCGAACTCCGCCCATTTTTTTGTTTTTGTTACTATAAGATACGAATGGCTTTTTGTTTTTGTTTTTTGCTGGATTTAATATGGTATCTAAGAGATATTTGTGTTTTTATTTCATCGTTATTTTGCTTTGGGTTGTTAAATAAAGTTAATGGCGAAAATTGTGTTTTCTTTAAAGTGAAAGAAATTTAATTAAAATTTAATAAAAATCTCAAGATTAATAAAAATTAAATAAGATAACGATAAATTTTCTCTTTAAAGAAAATTGACGATAAATTTCCGTTTGAAAGGAAATTTAGAAAAAATTTCAGTTTGTGAAAAATTTTATGAATAATTTTTTTTAACAGAAAATTTACATTGAATTTTCATTTATGATAAAAATTAAGAAAATTTCTTGTTTGACAGAAAATTAACGATCAATTTTCAATTAAGAGAAAATTTTTGGTTTAAGCGAATGTTTATGATAAATTTTCATTTAAGAAAAAATTTTAGGTTAAGAAAAAGATTTAAATAAATTTTCGTTAAATTTTTTGTTAAAAAAAACTTTTGATAAATATTTATGATGAACTTTAAATTAAGAGAAAATTTGGGAAAAATTGTTACTTAAGATAATTTTAATTTAAGAAAAATTTATAATAAATTTTATTTTAAGAGAAAACTTACGATAGATTTTCGATTAACAGAAAATTTATAATGAATTTTCGTTTAAGTAAAAATCGAAAGAAATTTTAGAAAAAAAAGAATTGTTAAATTTTCTATTAAGAGAGAATTTTCACAAAAATTTTCTACGATGAGAATATTCGCAAAAATTTTCTATGAAGAGAGAATTTTCGGAAAAATTTTCTATGAAGAGAGGATTTTCGGAAAATTTTTCTATGAAGAGAGAATTTTCGGAAAAATTTTCTATGAAGAGAAAATTGTCTATTAAGGGAAAATTTTCTATTAAGATAAAATTGTCTATTAAGAGAAAATTTTCTATTAAGATAAAATTGTCTATTAAGAGAAAATTTTCTATTAAGAGAAAATTGTCTATTAAGAGAAAATTTTCTATTAAGAGAAAATTGTCTGTTAAGAGAAAATTTTCTATTAAGAGAAAATTGTCTGTTAAGAGAAAATTGTCTATTAAGAGAAAATTTTCTATTAAGAGAAAATTGTCTATTAAGAGAAAATTTTCTATTAAGAGAAAATTGTCTGTTAATAGAAAATTGTCTATTAAGAGAAAATTGTCTATTAAGAGAAAATTGTCTATTAAGAGAAAATTTCTATTAAGAGAAAATTGTCTATTAAGAGAAAATTTTCTATTTAGAGAGAATTTTCTATTAAGAGAAAATTGTCTATTAAGAGAAAATTGTCTATTAAGAGAAAATTTTCTATTATGAGAGAATTTTCTATTAAGAGAGAATTTTCTATTAAGAGAAAATTTTTATTAAGAGAGAATTTTCTATTAAGAGAAAATTTTCTTTTAAGAGAGAAGTTTCTATTAAGAGAAAATTATCTATTAAGAGAAAATTTTCTCTTTCTATTTTTTCTATTTTCTCTTTCTATTAAGATAAAATTTTCTATTAAGAGAAAATTTTCTATTAAGATAAAATTTTCTGTTAAGAGAAAATTTTCTATTAAGATAAAATTTTCTATTAAGAGAAAATTTTCTATTAAGAGAAAATTTTCTATCAAGAGAAAATTTTCTATTAAGAGAAAATTTTCTATTAAGAGAAAAATTTCTATTAAGAGAAAATTTTCTATTAAGAGAAAAATTTCTATTAAGAGAAAATTTTCTATTAAGAGAAAAATTTCTATTAAGAGAAAATTTTCTATTAAGAGAAAAATTTCTATTAAGAGAAAATTTTCTATTAAGAGAAAAATGTCTATTAAGAGAAAATTTTCTATTAAGAGAAAATTTTCTATTAAGAGAAAATTTTCTATTAAGAGAAAATTTTCTATTAAGAGAAAATTTTCTATTAAGAGAAAATTTTCTATTAAGAGAAAATTTTCTATTAAGAGAAAATTTTCTATTAAGAGAGAATTTTCTATTAGGACGAAATTTTATATTAAGAAAAAATTTTCTATTAAAAGAAAATTTTCGAATAATGTTCTATTGAAAGAAAGTTTTCAAAAAAATTTTCTATTAAGATAAAGTTTTATTTTCTAAAAAAATTTCTATTAAGATAAAATTTTATTTTCGAAAAATTTTTTTATTAAGAGAAAATTTCATTTTCTAAAAAATTTATTAAGAGAAAATTTTGTAAAAAAATGTCTATTATGAAGAAAATTTTATTAAGAGAAAATTTTCGACATTTTTTTATTAAGAGAAAGTTTTCGAAAAATATTCTATTTAGAGAATTTTTTTCGAAAAATGTTTATTGGGAGAAAGTTTTTGAAAAATGTTCTAATAAGAAAAAGTTCTCAACATTTTGTATATTTAGGGAAAATCTTTAAAAATTTTTCTATTTGAAGAAAGTTTTCGAAAATTTTTCTATTTGAGGAAAATTTTAGAAAATTTTTCTATTTAAAGAAAATGTTCGAAAAATTTTCTATTTGAAGAAAATTTTCGAAGAATTTTCTATTCAAAGAAAATTTTCGAAGAATTTTCTATTCAAAGAAAATTTTTGAAGAATTTTCTATTTGAAGAAAGTCTTCGAAAATTTTTCTATTTGAGGAAAATTTTAGAAAATGTTTCTATTTGAAGAAAATGTTCGAAAAATTTTCTATTTAAAGAAAATGTACGAAAAATTTTCTATTTAAAGAAAATTTTCGAAAAATTTTCTATTTAAAGAAAATTTTCGAAGAATTTTCTATTCAAAGAAAATTTTCGAAGAATTTTCTCTTTGAAGAAAATTTTCGAAAAATTTTCTCTTTAAAGAAATTTTTCGAAAAATTTTCTCTTTGAAGAAAATTTTCGAAAATTTTTCTATTTAAAGAAAATTTTCTATTCGAAGAAAATTTTCGAAAAATTTTCTAATTCAAGAACATTTTCGAAAAATTTTCGATACATTCTCTTTTTATAGAAACTTTCCGAGAAATTCTCTGAATTTTTAAAAAAACTTGTTTTTACTTTTCCTTTTTCTGTTAAAATGTCTTCCGATTGTGATATTTCCCCATTTGAAGTAATTTTTGCAATATTTTTAATATTTATGTTATTTTCTTGTTTTATCCTCTAATCAACCACTTAATTTGTGATTTCATACAGTAGCAAAATCATAAATATTCAGAACAAAATAAAACAACATTTTAGAAAAATAAACATTTAAAATTCATTAAATTTATTCATTTTGCCAACTTTGCGTCTTACAAGAAACAAAACAAAATAATCAGATCCAGAAGGGCACAAACACGCTACTGCTCTTAGAGTTGGGGTTTTGAAAAAAAGGAAGAATAATAAAATTTATAGAAGTACGAAAAAAAAAGAACATTATTTTGAGAAGTGTTAAACTAAAAGAGTTAAAACGAATGTGGAACACACTGTAGAGTACAATGAAGCAAGAAGGGCTGGAATAAGGGATGCAGTTTGTATAAATCTAAAGCGATTTCTGTTATTTTAAATGAGAATCCTTTTCTGCAGAAACTATTTAGATTTTAAGTGAAATTTTGTTCAGCCCAATTATGGATGATAATTTCGTATTTTAAAGTGTTACAAACCCTTTAACAAACTTAATATCGACTTTAACTTGATTTTGAGAAGAAAAAAATTGTTTATTATTGAAATTGACCACCAAGTTAGTTCTTTGGAATTCAACACAGAAATCTCATTTATGAGTTGTTGTTCCAAGTTGTTGTTTTTATTTGGTGGCCGTTCAACATCATTATTTCTCTCTTTTTTCTGTTTTCTGTTTATTTTTCATTTTTTCCTCCTTTTTTTTACTGTTTAATTACTTTAAGACCAAATTATTTGCAAATTTACGAATGTCTGCTTGTTTTTTTGATATAAAATCATTTTGCCGCTTTTTAAGATTAAAAATAAATAAATTTTGCATTAAATTGATTTCTTGTTCTTTTAACGCAAAAAGGAAGGAAAAGAACAGAATCACAAAATAACAGCACAAGTTAATAAAGAAACTTGTAAATTTTCATGTTCGTAATAAGAGATTTAAAAAATTCGAAAAAAAAAACGTTTTTTCTTTTTTAGGGAAAATAAGGAAATTTTGCGATTTGGAAGAAAATTACTGTTAATTAGTGATTTAAAGAAAATTTATTCATAGATTTAAGGCAATTTTGGATAAATTCTTGATTTAGAAAATTCTTGAAAAATACTTAATTTAAGAGAAAATTTGCAATAAATTCTTATAAAGAGGAAATGTAAGGTAATTTGTAGCTGAAGATAATATTTACGATAAATTTTCAATGAAAAACAAATTTATGATACATTTTAGATTAAGAGAAAATTTACGATAAAATTTCGTTTAACAGAAAATTTTCGATAACATTTCGCTTAAAAGAAATGTAATGAAAAATTTTCGTTTAAGAGAAAATTTACGATAAATTTTTGTTTAAAAGAAAATTTACAATAAATTTTTGTTTAAAAGAAAATTTACAATAAATTTTTGTTTAAAAGAAAATTTACGATAAATTTTCGTTTAAGAGAAAATTTACGATAAATTTTCGTTTAAGAGAAAATTTACGATAAAATTTCTTTTAACAGAATTTTTATGATAAAATTTCGCTTAAGCGAAAATTTACGATAAATTTTCGTTTAAGCGAAAATTTACGATAAATTTTCGTGTAAGAGAAAATTTACGATATATTTTCGTTTAAGAGAAAATTTACGATAAATTTCGTTTAAGAAAAAATTTACGATAAATTTTCCTTGAACGAACATTTTCAATAAATTTTCATTTAAGCGAAAATTTACGATAAGTTTTCGTTTAAGAGAAAATTTACGATAAATTTTCGTTTAAGAGAATTTTTTTTAAGAAAAATTTTAATAAAGAGAAAACTTATTATAGATTTTATAGAGAATTTTCTATATTTTTTTCTTTTAAGGACAATTTGTGATTTATGTCAAACTTTTGATTATCAGAAACAATATTTTTTTGATAAAAAATTTGCCATAAAATCAATTTGATTGAGTAGAAAATGGTTAATCATGAGTTGAAATGTTATCAATTAAAAAATCTTAAATTTATTGAAAAAAAAAAACTGCTTCAAATATTTTCCCAAATTTTCTAAAAAATATTAAAAAAAAAGAACTGAACCAAAACGATGTGGTTATATAAAAATGGGACCCAAATAATATAGAGCACCGAAAGGGTTAAGATTAATTTTTCACACAATCGAAGAAAAATAATAATTAATTGTAATTTCAATCGTAAAGACAATTTTGTCTGAATTTTTGGCAAAAACTTTGGATTTTTTCAATAACAATAATATTGAAAAGGAGGGTTGTTTAAGACACGATCGTTGTAGGATCGTTAACCCTTTAATTAAGAAAATTTTAAAAATTTATATTAAAAATTAAAACATAAATTTTAGCTCTTTTAATAAGTTTCTTTATGTGAGAACATTTTTCATTGATTTTTTTTTTTTTTTTTAACATCTTAACCCTTGTTTAGCCAAAAAGATGTGTACGTGTTTATTTTTGGAATCGATTTTGAAAATATTTTAAATATTCTGAAAATTAGAAAAATAGAAATTTCATGCTTTAATTTTGAAAATATAAAACTTTAAATTAATGCGTTTAAATTGCATATTTTTTCCTCTATTAGACCTTTGACCTTTAACCTTAAAATTTATATTAACCTTTTGACACTTAATCCCAAAGTCAAAAATTAATTCCAACTAAGAATTTAAAAATTTTTTAATAAAGAAAATTCCGAAATTTATTAATTCAATATTCGAATTTAGCACTTTATAATTTTATAACTTTTCAATTATTTGACCTTTGACCGCAAGTGTTAAACTAATTTCTATGAAATTTGAAAATTATATATTTTTCTTTAAATTTTTCTAGTTTTAACACCAGATCCAATTGACTCAGAATCACTTCCGGAGCTTAGTAATATATATGATTTATATGGGCCCAAAACGAAATCTATTAAAATTGGTGAAGAGTCCATTACCTTTTTTCATACATACAGACTTACGCATTGGTTAGTTTAATAAAATTTTACAGAAATAAGTCTTGTATTAGTCCATATCTACAGTCCACGATTAGGACCCATTTTTGAAAATAGAAAATATAGAAACCCGCTTTCGATTAGTAGACCATAAATCTATATAAAGTTATAGAGAAAAATGAGTTACATTACTGACTGATTGATAATTATCCCACAAGATTTGGATTAAGTCTTCTTCTCCAGTTTGAAAATTCGAATATTTGGGGGATAAAAAATGTACCAATATTTGGTACTTTTTTTCATAAGATTTTTTTTTATATTTAAGGACAAAATGTTTAAAGTTTATCTTTTTAACCAGAAACAAAATTCTTATTACATGTGAAAATATACAAAAAAATGGAAATATCAGTTTGAAAATTCAAATATTTTGGGGGATAAAAAATGTACCGATATTTGGTACTTTCTGTTCATAAATATTTTTTTATATTTAAGGACAAAATGATTAAATTATTTTATTAAGAAATTGTAATATTCCTGAAAAAATTTTGAGTCCGAAAAAAGTACCAAAAGGGGATAAAACTGATGAATAATTATTTGTTTAAAATCATTTAGCCAAATTAGACAAAATTCAAAAAGAACATTATTTTGATACATTTTGTCATATAAAATGAGTAAATAAGTTTATGTTTTTGTCAATAAATCATATAAAGTACCAAATTCGGGTATAGTAATGGTACTTTTTTATATATATTTTTTTTAAGAATACGAAAAATATTTGAATTATTTGGATCATATTTCTGAACAATTTATGAATTCAGGACAAAAATAAAAATTGAATTTTTGGTACTTTTATAATTATTTGTAATAAAAAAAATGTTACAAAATAATTAGAGGGTAATTTTGTGGTACTTTTTGGGTTTTATAAAGGTTTTAAAAAGTCTGTTACATAATAACGAATAAATTATGTTCTATGATCATTAATTCTCATGCATCCAATACAAAGTCCTGAATATTTAAGATCATGTCTAGTTGCGGACAAAATCAGAATTTAGGCCGGTAAAGCTTTAATCCTCTTCTGTCCTTCCATCTCTAGAAAATTCTCTTATGTCCAGACACACAACCTGAACATAACGAAATCTAGTCAAATTAAGTTTTAAAAGAACTTCTAATTGAATCATCAATATTGGCCTAACAAAACAAAAGACGGTTATAGACCGATATCTGAGACAAGTTTAAAAATCAAATAAACAACTTTTTTTTTTTGAAATTTTTTAATAAAAATTAATTGGATTGGAACATAATATAATCTTGACCGATATATACTTAAACATCGCATCAAACATAATCAAACCGGTTCAGTTGTAAAAGGTTAAAGTCTCAAAATGAGACACATCGCATCAAACATTATCAAATCGGTTCAGTTGAAAAAGGCTATAGCCACAAAATGAGACATATGACTCTCAATATACTAATATGAGTATTTGGACTTTATTTAAGAACTCGAATGTGTATGTATATATGAGTTTTTGTGATGGTGGTGAGTGTCTCAGGATTAGCTTTGCCGAATATAGCATTACAACTTGCCTTATCTCCCTTTTTTTAGGTTAAGGTTATTAAAACTTTCTGCCAATGAAAATAAAATTCCCATCAAACTAAAAGTTTTTAATCGAATTGGCAGACAGCAGAAATAATATTTCAATTAAAATTGTCATAATTTCAATTAAATTGTTTTAAACACCATTTTAATAGAAACTTATACAAACCAATTAAGCGCCACAACGCTGATGATGATGATGATTAATTGTAATTAAAAGAAATGTATTAAATGACCCAAATTCTTAACTAAATTAAAATGACTAATTTAAAATAAATTTCCAACATTTCACTTTAATTTCCGTTTGTCAATTAAACGAAAATGCGCCATCAACACAAACAATTTTTTTTTAGCTGACGAAAAAAGCGAAAAACTAAAAAATTAACAAAAAAATAATAAATTTGCTTAAACAAATTCATTAATTTAAACAATTTTAAAGTGGGACACCATAAAACAGAAACCACAAACAAGAAACCCCTGTTAACCTCCAAAAAGGCAAAATAAAGAAAAAATTAATTTAAATAATTAATTTTCTTTTTATTACAAAAACAACAAAACAAATGTAATTTTTCTTTCCGTTTCTGGCCACAATAAATTTTCCGTCTGCATTTTCAAATCAAATTTATTTTTATGGCAAAATCTTTAAAAAAGCGATTTAATTACTATTTTGCTTAACTTATTCCTTATTAAAGCTTTTAGATGGACACACACTACTCCACACTGTAGCATCATCATATTCGCCATCATGATTAAATCTCTGACACACTAAACATCTAAAGTCAAACAGTCAAAGATAATTTTCCGCTTGAAACTGATCACTTAGAGATCTTTTTTTTTTCGTCTTTGCCCACTAAATTTTAAATCGTTTTAGCACGATCGTGAGACAACATGTCGTCAATTATATCTACCACAGCGATCTTAAAGCGTCAAACAAATTGTACATTAAATACATAACGACAGAGAGGGAGAAGAGAGAGGTTGCATGTGATCTGTAGAGAAGTAAAGAAAAAAAAAGAAGTTTGTGGCATAAAACGGCGACAAAACAAATGAAACTTAATAGAAAACCACCATCAAACGATCTATTCAAGTACCCAACAATAATGTACTTAAGTCCAGCCGATTGTTAATTCTCTTGGGTAATAAAAATTAGTGATGTAGAAATAAAGTTAAAAGTTGTAAAACACTTTTGATTAGTTCAAGATCACTTTTAGTTCAGTACTCAGTCAGCACAAGATCAGTTTGAAATATATATTTTTTCCCACTTTAGATCAGTTCTTAATTAGTACTAGTTCCGTTCTAGTACAGTTACTAGTTCAGATCAAGTTCAGCTGCAAGTTCAATTACTTATTCAGGTCCTCTTTTAAGTTCTTAGGTTAGTTCCTAGTTAAATCTCTGTTTCAGTTCCTAGTTCAGTTCTTAGTTCAGTTTTTCAGATTCAAGTTCAGTTTCCAGTTCGCTTCTTAGTACCTGTCATAGTTCAGTTCTTACTTCAATTCCTAGTTTAGTTCTATTTCAGTTTAGTACTTTCTTCCATTCCTTATTCTGTTCCTTATCCAGTTTTAGTTCGGCTTCTTTTTCAGGTTTTAGATTAAATTCTAGTTCAGATTCTAGTTCAGCTTCAAGTTAGCTCCCAGTTTAGCTCTAGTTCAGCTTTAATTCAGCTCCTTGTTCAGCTTCAAGTTAGCTTCTAGTTTAGATTCTAGTTCAGCTCTAGTTCAGCTTCTAGTTCTGTTCTAGTTCAGCTCTAGTTCAGCTTCTAGTTCAGCTCTAGTTCAGCTTCTAGATCAGCTCTAATTCAGCTCCAAGTTCAGCTTCAAGTTAGCTTCTAGTTTAGATTCTAGTTCAGCTTCTAGTTCATTTTCAAATTAGCTACCAGTTCAGCTCTAGTTCAGCTTCAAGTAAGCTTCTAGTTCAGCTCTAGTTCAGCTTCAAGTTAGCTTCTAGTTCAGCTTCTAGTTCAGCTTCTAGTTCAGCTTCTAGTTCAGCTTCTAGTTCAGCTTCAAATTAGCTGCCAGTTCAGCTCTAGTTCAGCTTCAAGTTAGCTTCTAGTTCAGCTTCTAGTTCAGCTTCTAGTTCAGCTTCTAGTTCAGCTTCTAGTTCAGCTTCTAGTTCAGCTTCTAGTTCAGCTTCTAGTTCAGCTTTTAGTTCAGCTTCTAGTTCAGCTTCAAGTAAGCTTCTAGTTCAGCTTTTAGTTCAACTGCAAGTCAGCTTCTAATTCAGCTTCTAATTTAGCTCCCAGTTCAGCTCTAGTTCAGCTTCAAGTTAGCTTCTAGTTCAGCTTCTAGTTCAGCTTCAAGTAAGCTTATAGTTCAGCTTTTAGTTCAGCTTCAAATTAGCTGCGAGTTCAGCTTTTAGTTCAGCTGCAAGTCAGCTTCAAATTAGCTCCCAGTTCAGCTCTAGTTCAGCTTCTAGTTCAGTTTCTAGTTCTGGTTCCAGTTCAGCTTTTACATTCGTTCCTTCATCTTCCTTAGCAGCTTCAACTCAAGTCCCCTATTAAAATGTTGTCCCTGGCAACAACTATTATTTCACAACACCACCAACAAAATCGTTTAAATTAAAAAATTATAATAAAGCAAATCTTGTTGTTGTAATCATCCACAATTTTGTTGCATTTGCATAATTTGACTCAAATTACACCCCACCAATTGGCATCACTACCACCATCATCGTCATCACCAGGCAACTACAACAGCAACAATAACAATAAGCAAACACCCTCATCATTATCGTCATCATCACTATTTAATGTTGTTGTTTTTGTTGTTTTTACTGTTGTTATTGTTTTTGTTTTACTTTCAAGAATTTGCATCGTCAATGACCAACTGGTTGCATTCAATTGAGGTTCAACAGAGTTTTTTTATAAACAATTTGTTGTTTTCGCTATATTTTGTCTTAACAAAAGGCAAAAACAACAACAACAAAACGAGAGAAGAAAATTATTTTAAAAATTTTCTGAAGTTCGTGGCGATCTTGCGCCATGTTGCATTTATAATTCTGTACGTGCTGATCGTGCGCAACAAACTCAAACTGTACAAGACGTTATCGTTTTCTATTGCTGTTTTGTCTCAGCCGTCATTTATTCTTCATTCCTTCTTTTGTTTTTCATTCCATAATTTTTATTCTTTCATGATTTAAATATTTTTTTTAGTCAAGATTTGTACGTTAAAATTTGATCGTCGGGGACCTCCCGAGTGTTAATTAAATTTTACGCTTTTTAAATTTTGAATTGTTTATCGATGTTGGCGAGGGAGGGAGTGATGGAGGAAGGAAGAGTATATGATGATGGTGGTTCATTTTGTTTTTCTTTCTTAATATCGTTTGTTACATAATTATTTGTAAATGCTGTTGTTGTTGTTGTTGTTGTTGTCATTATGTTTTCTACAAAATGATCATTGAAGTATGTTGTTGCGATCATTGAATGCGTCATTAACAAAATTCATACAAAATCGTTTTTGAAATTGTACTTATGGGTGGCCCATTGATGTGGATTGAAAACTATTTAATGGGGGTAAATTGACTTTGATTTTGTTAGAATTTGATTAGAGCATAATTGCTGCAATTTGAGCTTCAGTTGGGGAGGACTTATTGAAGACTTTTACTTGATGGATTTTAATTACTGAATTTGATTTAATTCGACTTAAATGGAAAAAAAATAATTAATTCCATTTCAAAACAAGTTAAAACGTCAAAATCTCTTATATCAAGCTCAGTCCAAGTTCAGCTTGTAGTTTCGCATCAAGTTAAGCTCTATTAAGCTTCAATTTGATAATCTGGTTCACTTCTAGTTCAGTTCAGTTTAGATTCCAGTTTTGATTCTAGTTCGGTTTTCAGTTCAGATTCCAGTTTAAGTTCCTGGTTCTAGCTCAAATTCTAGGTTCAGTTCTAGTTCAGTTCTTGTTCAGTTTTAGTTCAGTTTTAGTTCAGTTTTAGTTCAGTTCTAACTCAGTTCTTGTTCAGTTTTAGTTCAGTTTTAGTTCAGTTTTAGTTCAGTTTTAGTTCAGTTTTAGTTCAGTTTTAGTTTAGTTTTAGTTCTGTTTTAGTTCAGTTTTAGTTCAGTTCTTGTTCAGTTTTAGTTCAGTTTTAGTTCAGTTCTAATTCAGTTCTTGTTCAGGTCTAATTCAGTTTTAGTTCAGTTTTAGTTCAGTTTTAGTTCAGTTTTAGTTTAGTTTTAGTTCAGTTTTAGTTCAGTTTTAGTTCAGTTCTTGTTCAGTTTTAGTTCAGTTTTAGTTCAGTTCTACTTAAGTTCTAGTTCAGTTTTAGTTCAGTTTTAGTTCAGTTTTAGTTCAGTTTTAGTTCAGTTCTAATTCAGTTCTAATTCAGTTCTAATTCAGTTCTTGTTCAGTTCTTGTTCAGTTCTATTTCAGTTCTAGTTCAGTTTTAGTTCAGTTATAGTTCAGTTCTAGTTCAGTTCTTGTTCAGTTCTAGTTAAGTTCTAGTTCAGTTCTAGATCAATTGTAGTTCAGTTCTAATTCAGTTCTTGTTCAGTTCTTGTTCAGTTCTATTTCAGTTTTAGTTCAGTTCTAGATCAATTGTAGTTCAGTTCTAATTCAGTTCTTGTTAAGTTCTAGTTAAGTTATAGTTCAGTTTTAGTTTAGTTTTAGTTCAGTTTTAGTTCAGTTTTAGTTCAGTTCTAATTCAGTTCTATTTCAGTTCTAGTTCAGTTCTAATTCAGTTCTTGTTCAGTTTTAGTTCAGTTTTAGTTCAGTTCTACTTCAGTTCTAGTTCAGTTTTAGTTCAGTTTTAGTTCAGTTTTAGTTCAGTTTTAGTTCAGTTCTACTTCAGTTCTAGTTCAGTTTTAGTTCAGTTTTAGTTCAGTTTTAGTTCAGTTTTAGTTCAGTTCTAATTCAGTTCTAATTCAGTTCTTGTTCAGTTCTTGTTCAGTTCTATTTCAGTTCTAGTTCAGTTTTAGTTCAGTTATAGTTCAGTTCTAGTTCAGTTCTTGTTCAGTTCTAGTTAAGTTATAGTTCAGTTCTAGTTCAGTTTTAGTTCAGTTCTAATTCAGTTCTAATTCAGTTCTTGTTCAGTTCTTGTTCAGTTCTCGTTCAGTTCTATTTCAGTTTTAGTTCAGTTCTACTTCAATTGTAGTTCAGTTTTAGTTGACTTCTAGTTCAGTTCTAATTCAGTTCTAGTTCAGTTTTAGTTCAGTTCTACTTCAATTGTAGTTCAGTTTTAGTTGACTTCTAGTTCAGTTCTAATTCAGTTCTTGTTCAGTTTTAGTTCAGTTTTAGTTCAGTTCTAGTTCAGTTCTAATTCAGTTCTTGTTCAGTTTTAGTTCAGTTTTAGTTCGGTTTTAGTTCAGTTTTAGTTCAGTTCTAGTTCAATTCTAATTCAGTTCTTGTTCAGGTTTATTCCAGTTGTAGTTCAGTTCTAGTTCAGTTCTAATTCAGTTCTTGTTCAGTTTTAGTTCAGTTCTAGATCAATTGTAGTTCAGTTCTAATTCAGTTCTTGTTAAGTTCTAGTTCAGTTCTAGTTCAGTTTTAGTTCAGTTCTACTTCAATTGTAGTTCAGTTTTAGTTGACTTCTAGTTCAGTTCTAATTCAGTTCTTGTTCAGTTTTAGTTCAGTTTTAGTTCAGTTCTAGTTCAGTTCTAATTCAGTTCTTGTTCAGTTTTAGTTCAGTTTTAGTTCAGTTTTAGTTCAGTTTTAGTTCAGTTTTAGTTCAGTTCTAGTTCAGTTCTAATTCAGTTCTTGTTCAGTTTTAGTTCAGTTTTAGTTCAGTTTTAGTTCAGTTTTAGTTCAGTTTTAGTTCAGTTTTAGTTCAGTTTTAGTTCAGTTTTAGTTCAGTTCTAGTTCAGTTCTAATTCAGTTCTTGTTCAGTTTTAGTTCAGTTTTAGTTCAGTTTTAGTTCAGTTTTAGTTCAGTTTTAGTTCAGTTTTAGTTCAGTTTTAGTTTAGTTCTAGTTCAGTTTTAGTTCAGTTCAAATTCAGTTCTTGTTCAGTTTTTAGTTCAGTTTTAGTTCAGTTCAAGTTCAGTTCTTGTTCAGTTTTAGTTCAGTTTTAGTTCAGTTTTAGTTCAGTTCTAATTCAGTTCTTGTTCAGTTTTAGTTCAGTTTTAGTTCAGTTCTTGTTCAGTTTTAGTTCAGTTTTAGTTCAGTTTCAGTTCAGTTTTAGTTCAGTTCTAGTTCAGTTCTTGTTCAGTTTTTAGTTCAGTTCTAGTTCAGTTTTAGTTCAGTTTTAGTTCAGTTCTAATTCAGTTCTTGTTCAGTTCTAGTTCAGTTTTAGTTCAGTTTTAGTTCAGTTTTAGTTCAGTTTTAGTTCAGTTTTAGTTCAGTTTTAGTTCAGTTCTAATTCAGTTCTTGTTCAGTTTTAGTTCAGTTTTAGTTCAGTTCTAATTCAGTTCTTGTTCAGTTTTAGTTCAGTTTTAGTTCAGTTCTTGTACAGTTTTAGTTCAGTTTTAGTTCAGTTTTAGTTCAGTTTTAATTCAGTTTTAGTTCAGTTCTAGTTCAGTTTTAGTGCAGTTCTAGTTCAGTTTTAGTTCAGTTTTAGTTCAGTTCTAATTCAGTTCTTGTTCAGTTCTAGTTCAGTTTTAGTTCAGTTTTAGTTCAGTTTTAGTTCAGTTTTAGTTCAGTTTTAGTTCAGTTCTAATTCAGTTCTTCTTCAATTTTAGTTCAGTTTTAGTTCAGTTCTAATTCAGTTATTGTTCAGTTTTAGTTCAGTTCTAATTCAGTTCTTGTTCAGTTCTAATTCAGTTCTTGTTCAGTTCTTATTCAGTTCTTGTTCAGTTTTAGTTCAGTTTTAGTTCAGTTCTAGTTAAGCTCAGTTCCAGTTCAGTTCCTGCTATTTTTTCTTGTGTATTAAATTTCTCATGAAAAATGCTTTCTTCCTTCTCTCAATAAAACTGTCATTTTTAATTTATAAAAAACCAAACTTTTACTTTTTGTTGTTGTTGTTGATGATGCCCATCAACTGTAATTGAAATTAACATAATGATGTGACTAAACAACACAATTTCCTAATTCCCCAAAGGATCTTATACGCAACATAAAAATAAAATAAAACAACAAATTATTATACACCCTGAATATGAATACATATAAAAAAGGAGGTGTAAACTTACACCAGATAATATTAACATTATAACAGTCTCTCTAACCCCCCTCCACCACCCCTCCCCCAATTTCTCTTAAAATAACTTTGTTGTTATTTTGTCACACTTTATTAGTGATGAAAAGGGAAACAACAACATCTCCTGAGTACTTGACTTAGAACATAAGTTTTAGAGATAAACATCTTGTATTATCGTTATATCTACATTTTAAGCTTATTAATGAAATAAAGGAAAAAAATATAAAATTATTATATTTAATTTTATAAAACACTTCGCATTCTGCGTTTCAAGAAAAGGAAGCTTTTGAAAGTACGAGAATGATGAGGGTGTTTCAGCAGAAAGAGGGAGAGAGAGAGAAGTAAGTCATTTCCTCCCCTAAAAGTAGACAATTATTTATTAGCACTTTATGTTTCTATTATGGAATTGTGGCTTTGAGGATTTGTTTTTTCCTTTTCTCGTTATGGTTTTTTGGAATTTATGAGTCTCTGGAGTATAAATTAACACTTATAATTCAGTTGATTCTTTTTTTGTGATTTTTTTAAAGGACACAAACAGATGTTTTTTTAACAGCAGCGGTAGAGGAGAGTTAATTTAAATGATTTTTTAAATTTAAGGATTTTAATCATGTTTTATTGATTTTTTTTTGTTCAATTTTTTCTTCATTTCAATTTTTTTATAAATTTTCCTAAAATTATAAACAATTTCTTTTAGGTCTCATAAAAAAAAAACCTAAAAAATTAAATAAACACATGTAAACATTCGGTAATATGAAACTCATTGTTTGTGTTTGTGTGTGTGTATGTGTGTGCGTTTATTGACTGACCAATTCACTTTGATAGATAAAAATTAAACAAAAATAAATAAAATTATATCAACAATTTGTTTATATATTTTTTTCCTTCATTAAAAAAAAACAACAACATAAATCGAACAGTTGTTAAACAATCTCGATATTTGTATGCAAAAAGTGTGTGTGTGTGTATTTTTAAAAAAGAATCAATATTTTTCAGGAAATTTGACACTCCGATTTGAAGAAAACACGCATAAAGTTAAAAAGAAAATTCTCATAAAATAAAAATAAAAATAAATAAATAAAATTTGCAATAAATAAACAAATAAATATTTAAAAATTTTATAAAAAAACAATAATTATTAAATTATTTGTTAAGTGGCCAGATAAGATTCAAATAATAAGAGATTAAAAGCTAATGAAAGAATTAAATGAGGACTGAAGTGGAACTGAATTAGAACTGAACTAGAAATGAACTAAAACTGAACAAGAACTGAATTAGAACTGAACTAAAGCTGAATTAGAACTGAACAAGAACTGAACTAGAACTGAACTAAAACTGAACTAAAACTGAACTAGAACTGTACTTAAACTGAACTAAAACTGAACTACAACTAAACTAAAACTGAACTAGAACTGAACTAGAACTGAACTTGAATTGAACTAGAACTGAACTAAAACTGAACTAGAACTGTACTTAAACTGAACTAAAAACTGAACTACAACTAAACTAAAACTGAACTAGAACTGAACTAGAACTGAACTTGAATTGAACTAGAACTGAACTAAAACTGAATTAGAACTGAATTAGAACTGAACTAGAACTGAACCAAAACTGAACTAAAACTGAACTAAAACTGAACTAAAACTGAACTAAAACTGAACTAAAACTGAACTAAAACTGAACTAGAACTGAACAAGAACTGAACTAAAACTGAATTAGAACTGAACTAGAACTGTACTTGAACTGAACTAAAACTGAACTAAAACTGAATTAGAACTGTACTTGAACTGAACTAGAACTGAACTAGAACTGAACTAAAACTGAACATGAACTGAACTAAAACTGAACTAGAACTGTGCTTGAACTGAACTAAAACTGAACTAAAACTGAACTAGAACTGAACTAAAACTGAACTAAAACTGAAATAGAACTGAATTGAAGCCTGAACTGGGACTAAACTGAATCTTTTATTAAATTTGAGATAAAATTTAAAAAATTTTTTAAAGATTTATAAAATTTTATTAAAAAAATATTTAATACAGATTTTTTTTTTCAAAATTTAAAAAATTTTTAAAAAATTTTTAAATTATTGAAAAATTTAGAAATTAAGAAAAATCTATGAAATTTGTATATATTTTAAAAAATTATAAGTTTTAAGAAAATTTTAGAAAATTCATAAAATTTGAAGAAATTTCTGATTTTTTTTTAAATTTACTAAATTTTCAAAAATTGTAGAATTTAAAAAAAAAAAATTATAAAATTTTGCACAATTTTGGAAATTTTCTTTTTGAACTGACATGAAGGGTATTAATGAATCTATTTCAAGCGAAAATCCAAAAGTTATTAGAAAAAAAACCAAACATACGGATTAGTTACACTTTAATGAGGTACAAAAATTTCCTCCCCCTTTTAGAAATATTGAAGTATTGAAATAATACAGCTGGTGAGAGGGCAACAACATGAAAGGGGAGGTGCACTCAAGTGCAATTATTTAATTTCAACTTTTGAATGTTAAGCCAAAAATAACAATGTTATTAAATGTATGAATGTATGAATAAATGAATGGATGAAACACTAATTTAATTAAAGGCTGCCAGGTTATAATAACAAACGATAATAAAACTGAAGGTGGCATACAAAACACCACCCCTTTTTCTGATACTGAGGGTCCAAAAACAAATGTTTACTCGCCCTCAAATATGATGTTCAGGAAAATGAAGAGATGACAAGAAACACGTGTTTAGTTTTTGGTGAAATAAAAAGCCTTTCCAAAGCTATTTGTCAGAGATGAAGCTATTAATATTTGCTTTACTGGTATTTCCACTTGAAATCTTCTTCATTAATTTTTTTTGATAGGAAAAATTTCTCTTAGAGATCATAAACAATCTTTTGTAAACATAGAAATTTTTGACATTAACTCAAATTGACAGATAGATAAAATGTAATTTTTTTTTGTTGTTGATATGATGACACATGTTGGTAAAGGGAGAAGAATTTCACCCACCTCGTGGGTGGTAAATTTTGTATTAAAAGGAAATGTAAACTTAACACGTGTATTTTCTTTTTTACCAGGTTGTCAAGGTGAGCATGAGAAAGTGGGTAACAGGGAGTGAGAAATTAATTTTTCACTGTTTGTTTGTTGTTGGGAATTAAATGAGGTTAAAGTTCTTAATTTTAATAAGTTGTGGGAATTAATTTTTGGGAGGTTTTCAAAAAGGTTTCAAATGATTAAGGATTTCATTAAAATAAACAAGAAATTAATTAAAAAATTATAATAAATTTTAAAACTTATTTTTTATATTTTTTCAAAACTTGTGTTAAGATTTTTAAACATTTTTCAAAATTCCCTTAATGACCTTTGACATTTTGTAAGGCCAATTAAGTGCCTTGTCACAAATTTTTCTCATTTTTATTAAAAGAAACCTTAAATAAATTGTTTTTAAGAAAATTTCTTCTAAAGATTATCAGCGACTTGTTTTTCTCCTTAAATTTAAAGGGGAGAAAATTGCACTTTTTGTTGCATTTTTTTTTTGCGGAAAATATCCTTGTTAAGGACATGTAAAGCTACCTTTTTACAAAACTCATCATACATTGTTAACATAATTTTTCAAAGGTTTCTTTATTAGGACTGAACAAAAAAGGCCACAAAAAATTGTTTATAAAATGAAAAAAAATAGTACATATTACATGACATACCTTTTTATGGTTGCACATGATATTTTTTCTCAAACAATAATTTTGTTTTATTGCCAAAAGGGAACTATTTTGTGAATGAAAAATATTTAGGTGCAAAAAGAAAATCATAAAAATGAAATAATTCTTTTTCTAGACACGCGACTTCCTAAATTGTTGTTAATTGTAAAATAACAACATTTTTTAAAGTCCAAATATTTGCAGCTATATGAGATCCTAAGTAGTACTAAATTTAGGACCAAATTTCCAAAAATTAGTACTCTTATTTTTAATTATCTTTTCCATCTTAAATCAAAAATAATTTTTTATACAGGAAAGACACTCGGACAGACATTATGACATCTTACTGCAGCAAGCTTGAAAAAGCTGTTCGTTATAACAAAAAGTACCAATATAAAAGATCCTCATTTTTGGTACTTTATAAATATCGGTACACAAAATATATCTTATTACAATATTTAACGTTTGTATTTTCAAATCTCTGTCTAACAGCTTTTTTTTTCAAGATTTATAATACGGACGGACAGACGGACGTCTATAAAATCCGTTGACTTTCTATAGTAGATGATCGGCAGATATACCCTTTAATAAGGTAATAAATCTTAAATTTTTTCTACACTAAATATACTAGAAAAAAAAAAACAGATTTATTATTCAAAATAAATCATTAATAGTTGAATTATAAAAATAGTAAGG
>PYHX02000158.1:93370708-93417559 GCA_004302925.2 Cochliomyia hominivorax | reverse complement strand
GATTTTACCGGCAAAGATCACTTAACAATTGATGTGCTCTAGAATGAGAAGAGCAAATTGACAAGAAAAAAAACGAGATCCTTCAGCTTTATGATCTTGGGACTTGTAACTGAGTTTTAGATCATAAAAAATAACTCTAAAGTGAATCTGATCACGATCTTTGAATTTTATTATTAAGATCTTAAGCCTTAAAATTTGATTAGAATTCTTTCGTCTTAGCTTTGTGGAGCTTACGATAAAGGCTCCCAAATTATTTACAAGAAACAAAAAGTTCATTCGTGATCATTAATGAGAATTATTTAGTGATCTTTCAGATCTTAGATGAATTTTCAAACTACATTGATCGTTGAATTCTTAGTGATCTTCATATGTTATATGACATCATTAGGAACTATTTTATTGATCCTTAACATTTCACACCCGTTTCCCAATCTCTAGAGATTTGCTGGAATCCACTTTAAAATTCGAACAAACAATTTGTTAACAATAATTGATCTTGCATTTACCCAAAAAAAAAAAATTCAATTTAAGTGTCAAATATCTTCACAAATTTCAAAATCAAACTGAAATCCTTACTGACCCCAAACTATAAAATTTCATATTTGATTTCATCATAATTTTGAATATTTTTATAACAATTTTTCCAAACCCTAAAAAAACAAATGCTGTATTTTCAGAGAACTTCCAAAATGAGAAATGAGGACAAAGACATATGGTAAGACTAAGAGTGGCAGGTTTTTCTACCCAAAATACTTGAATAAAAATTCTACACTAAAAGTGTCATTGTTAAGAGTATTTAACACTTGAATACCAGAAGAATTAAATGTCACGTATTTAGGTCTTTTTAACAATTTTTTTCTCTCTCTCTCTCAAAAGTATTTAAAGATTTTAAATACAAAAGATTTTTCTTCCATAATGAGGTCTCATGTCTCAGCCCCCTTAAAATACTTAAAAGATTAAGAAAGAACAAAAAAGAATAAAAAGGATATTAAACAAAAAGAAAAGAAGAGAGAGAGAGTAGAGAAAAAAGATCGTTATTATAATGAAAATTTTGTTTAGATCGTCTTTTTAAATCGTTACAAAAAAAGAGAGTTTTGAATTTCTAAAATAAAATATTTCGAATATTTTTAGTATTAAAAAAAAAAAACTTTTTTTTTATTGTAATTGAAAGTAAATTGAGTTGTTTCCAAAAATTCTAAAACGCATCTTTGTTTTAAACAAATTGTGATTTCAAAATATGACACCTTTTCTTTATGCTCAGGGTTTTTGAAAATCGAAAAACATTAATCACTAAATAAAATCAACATTAAATCATAAATTAATGTCACGTGTTCAGAGAGAGAGAGAGAGAGAGGAGAGAGAGAGAGAGGCGACAGAATTTAAAACGTAAAAACTTTACTCTTTAAAGAAAACATTAAAGTGATCTAAAAATAGATTTAAATCGTCACTTAATAAAACGAGGATCGTCATAAAAATGTCGATAAAAATCATATTTAACCTTAAGATCTCATAGAATTCCTCTACATAATTCCAATCGAGGATCTTAACTTATTTGCTTTGATAAGTCATCTTTCTTACTGTGAATTTCCATAATGATCTGAAGATCACTAAAAGATCATTAAATTAACACCGCATAAATCATTTAATATTCCACTAGAACTGAAGATCACGTGAAACTTTATTCAGAATTGCGCTCATTATTGGTATTTAGAAACCGAGAACCCCTTAGATCTTCACAAGATAATAAAATTATATCGATTGACTCTTTTGTCAATCTAGAATCGATCAATGATCAAAAGATCATTTGACATTTTTTTAACGTAATAAGAAATTCATGTAGAGTTTATTCACGATCTAAGTTACACTTCGAACTTCATTGGATAACACTGATCGTGAATCTTAAATTATTTTACTCAAAAAAGTCTTGATTTATCACTCTAAAATCTTCAATGATAACTTTGACATTTTCTAAATGATATTAATATGACGTAAAGAGTCTCTGCATAATACTTTCAGGACTGTAAAGCACTAAGATTTAGGATTTAACCTCTACTTATTTAATTAATAACTCTCTTTTGTCACATAATGAGGATCACTTAAAAGTGCTGCAGTAAAAATCTCATATAAATTCAAAATATTCTCCCATCTGAAACTTAATTCTATAAATTTCGATTTGGAATTCCTTTTTTGAAAATCTCTTTAGAAAAAATTCTCTTTGATATTTAAGAAAAATGCTCTTTTTGTTTAAAATTAATTTTTTCTTTTAAAGAAAGGTTCTCGTCGAAAAATTATTTTATTAATAGTTAAACATTTTTTGTTTAAAAGATTTTTTTTTATAAAATTTTTTATGATAAAATTTCTCTTAAGAATTCTGCTTAATATTTCTCTTAAAAAATTTTTAAACAAATCCCTTTGAACATTTTCCACCAAAAAACACTCTTAGAAAAATTTTTTTATGAAAAAATTTCCTGACAAAATTTTGATGATCAAGTTTCTCTAAACAAACTTTTGTCTACAAAAATACTTCTTAAACAATTTGTTTATAAAAAACTTCTGTTAGATAATATTTTGATAAAAAAGTTTTCTCTTTGAAAATTTTATAAACAAAAAGTTTTCTCTTAGAAACTATTTAATTAAAAGTTTTCTCTTAGAAAATTTTCTAACAAAAAGTTTTCTCTTAGAACATTTTTTAATGGAAAGTTTTCTCTTATAAAACTTTTAACAAAAAAGTTTTCTCTTAGAAAACTTTTTAACAAAAAAGTTTTCTCTTAGAAAACTTTTTAACAAAAAAGTTTTCTCTTAGAAAACTTTTTAACAAAAAGTTTCTCTTAGAAACTTTTTAACAAAAAAGTTTTCTCTTAGAAAACTTTTTAACAAAAAAAATTCTCTTAGAAACCTTTTAACAAAAAGATTTCTCTTAGAAAACTTTTTAACAAAAAAGTTTTCTCTTAAAAAAATTTTAAAAACAAGTTTTCTCTTAGAAATTTTTTTATCAAAAAAGTTTTCTCTTAGAACATTTTTTAAATTGAAAGTTTTCCCTTAGAAAATTTTCTAACAAAAAGTTTTCTCTTAGAAAGTTTTCTATTAAAAAGTTTTCTCTTAGAAAATTTTCTATTAAAAAGTTTTCTATTAAAAAGTTTTCTCTTAGAAAATTTTCTATTAAAAAGTTTTCTCTTAGAAAATTTTCTATTAAAAAGTTTTCTCTTAGAAAATTTTCTATTAAAAAGTTTTCTCTTAGAAAATTTTCTATTAAAAAGTTTTCTCTTAGAAAATTTTCTATTAAAAAGTTTTCTCTTAAAAAATTTTCTATTAAAAAGTTTTCTCTTAGAAAATTTTCTATTAAAAAGTTTTCTCTTAAAAAAATTTTCTATTAAAAAGTTTACTCTTAGAAAATTTTCTATTAAAAAGTTTTCTCTTAGAAAATTTTCTATTAAAAATTTTTCTCTTAGAAAATTTTCTATTAAAAATTTCTCTTAGAAAATTTTCTATTAAAAAAATTTCTCTTAGAAAATTTTCTATTAAAAAGTTTTCTCTTAGAAAATTTTCTATTAAAAAGTTTACTCTTAGAAAATTTTCTAACAAAAAATTTTCTCTTAGAAATTTTTTTAACAAAACAGTTTTCTCTCTGAAATGTTTTTAACAAAAAGTTTTCTCTTAGAAATTTTTTATACAAAAAAATTTTCTCTTATAAAAATTATTGAATAAAATGAAAATTATTTAATATTTTTTTTATTATAAATATTTAAAGCGAAAATTTTCTCTTAATAAGTGAAAGAAATGAAAATTATTAACTTACCGATTTCTATCATTCGTATCCGTATGCTCTGTTTTGGGACGTTTAACCTGTAATTAGACAACAAAAAATACAACAACAATTTAATAAATTTTCACAATTAAAACAAAAAAAATCTGAAAATAAATAAAAATTTATTAATAAACAAAAAAATCATAATTTATGTCACTTAAAAACAGATTAAATACCAGAAGTATAAAAAAATGTATTTACGTGACCGAAAGAAAACAAACTTAAGCCACCAACATGACATTTTGGTGTGCGTGCAAACGTGATGGCGTGCGTGAGGACTCCCCACATTTCTCATTGACGCTTTTTAGATGCCTGTTTTTGTATGGCAAAAGCGCTTCAAAAGAATGTATTTAAAAAGAAATTTTAAACATATTTCAGTGACACATTTCAATACTCTATAAATTATTTAAGAACAAAATATGCAGGCGAACAAGCGAATGAAGCAAATGGAGGGATAAGAACAAGAGAGGAAAAGGGGGAAGAGACTTTAGATTGCATGTTCAGGTTATGAAAATAAATGCCAAAACCCAGAAAACTTGACAGAATTTAAACAAAAACTTAAATAATTTTCTTTTTTTTTTTTTTGAGTAGAGAAAAAGAACTTTAAAGTTGGTTTCAGAGTCTAGAATTGGAGTTTAAACTTAAACTTAAGTCTGTCCGAATTCACCAGCTGTTTGATTTTTCATTTAAAAAAGAAAATAACTTTAACTCTTAAACATGGTTTATGGGCATTTCATAGTTAAGATCATATTTTTGTTGGTTTTACATGACTGACAAGTAGTTGTTGTAAGCAAAAAAAAGGAAAAAAGAGCTTTAATTAAAACAGGATTAATGAGGCTTAAACCTTTAAGCAGGTTTAATTACTTTTTAAACTAAAAAAAATAACATAAAAAAATTTAGTACATCTTGTTCATTGTGGCGCTTTTATAAACGTCCAAACACCTGAATCAGCTTTCCGGGAAAAAATTAACCCATAAACAAAAAATATGTTTAGGTGTTCAAAACAAAACTAACAAAAGCAAGGGTGTCGCCTTTTAATTATGCCCTACACCAATGTAGGTGATTGTGCTGGCGTTACATCCACCTTTTAGTATAACGCTCAACTCAAAATCACTTTCAAAATTAATACAACAATGTCCGTCCATCTGTCTGTCCGTCTAACTGGCTGGCTGTCCATGTAAACGTTGTAAATGCTATAGAAACTGCAATTTTTGAGATATCTTGATCAAATTTGGTATATAATATTATTTTGGTCCAAGGTTGAAGCCTATTGAAATTGGCCATGATTGGTCTAATATTTCAGGTAACTCCCACACAAATGTTTTCCTGGAATGAGATTTTAAACTCATAAAAAAGTCCTAAATATAAAGCGATTTCAACAAAATTTGACAAAAAATCAGTCTTATCATGTTCTAAAGTGATGTGCTAAATTATGCGAGGGTCCTTTGCTTCTCATAGGTCCCTTCCAAATATCACTTTAAAGGGCATATATCTCACATATACGTTGGTATTGTAATAATTATTGATTTAATTAAGATAAATATAAGAAAAAAATCTTAATTATGCGAGGGTTGTTCCATAAATTTAAGAATAAATTAGAAAATAAAATTATACGAGGATCGTTTATTACATTTTCGTAACTCTCATTTAAAACCAATATTGTGGTGCAGGGTATTACATAGTCGGGCTTGACCGACAATAAAATTTTTACTTATTTTTATTAAAAATTATTAATAAAAGTTTTTTTTTAATTCAAGCAAATTTTGCAGTTTTTTTTTCGTTTTTGATCCATAAATGGTGGGAAATTTTTTAACACCTTTAAAAATTTTTTCGTTTATTTTTCGAAAAAAAAATATTTCTTTAAAAATATTTTTTTTTTTTTTTATATAGAAAAAAATTATAAATAATTTAGATTTTCATAAAAACAAAGTTGAAAAAAGAAAAGAATTTCTTGCTTATCTCAACAGCAATTAAAATTAATAAAAAAAGTAACACTGAAATCATGATGAAGATCATGATTTGTTAAGTGGCGTGTGTGTGTGTCTGTTTGTTTGTGTGTGTGCTGGTGTGGTTCTTAGGAAAGTTAATTTAAAGAAAAGGGAAGTAACCCCCAACGAAATATGAATAAAAATATTTGACACAAAGACAAAATTAGGGAAAATTTAGATCTCTGTTTGCGATCACTTTTCAAAAGAGATTTTTTCTATAGAAAACTTTTCTAATTTTTTCTTTAATAAAGTTAATAGAAAACGACGCCTTCATTTCTCTCTTATCTGTTTTAAAAGTTAACGTTTCTCTTTAAACGATTTACTTTCAAATAAAAAAAATATGGATTTTTTAAAAGAGTTTTGGTTCACTTTGCGATATAGACTTTTCCTAAAAAATAATACACTCTTTCTTCAAAAGAGTGTTTCTCTCTTTTTCCAAAGATTTTTAAATAAAAATCTACTTTTTTTCATCATGAAATTTTCTCTTAAAAACGTTTGTTCTCTTTATGAAAGAGAGAAAACATATTTGGGGTTGATATAGTTTTCTGTATGATGAGTGGAATAGTGAGGCCTTTTAAAAGAGCGGTGACACTGTTCTAAGAGAAATGTTTTAAGGAGTAATAAGAGAGCGGTAACTCATTTTAAAAATTATAGTGTTTTTTTTTTAAGAAAATTTGAATATTTTTCAGAAAAATCGTTATACAATAATATTCGTTTTAAGAGAAAATTTGAAATAAATTTTCGTTTAAAAGAAAATTTACAATAAATTTTCGTTTAAGAGAAAATTTACAATAAATTTTCGTTTAAGAGAAAATTTACAATAAATTTTCGTTTAAGAGAAGATTTACAATAAAATTTCGTTTAAGAGAAAATTTACGAAAAACGTTCTTTTGATAGAAAATTTAGAACAAATTTTCATTTAAGAGAAAATTTATGTTATGTTAGTTATGTATTTTTTTTAAGAAAAATGTTTTTTCCTAAAACAAAATTCGTTAAATTCTCTTTTAATAGAAAAATATCGTTAAATTTTCTTTCCTAAAAAATTTTTCCATAAATTCCATTTTACGAAAATGAAAAATTCTTAAATTTAAATTAAAATGTTCTATTCTTTTTTTTTAAAGAATTCTCTCTAAAATAAAATTTTCGATTAATTTTGTCTTCAGAAAGAAATTATAAATTCTCTTTTAAGAGAACATTTTCCTTAAACTGACTCTTAAGAGAAAATTTTTGTTAAATTTTTAAAAGAACATTTTTTATACTTCTCTAAATTCTGTTTTAAGAGAAGAATTTTCGATTTAATTTCGATTTAAGAATTTTCGATTAATTCTGCCTTAAGAAAAAAAACTCATTTAATTGTCTCCTAACAAATGTTCACCAAATTCTCTCCTTTGAGAAAATGTTCACAAAATTCTTGATAAAGAGAAAATTTTCACTTAATTCTCTTAATATAGAAAATATAAACTAAATTCTCTCTTAAGAAAAATTTTCTTGAATTATCTCTCATAAAATAATTTCTTTAATTTCTCTTAAAGAGAAACATTTTTGAAAAAAATTTCTATTAAGAGAAAATATTCTACAAATTCTATCTTAGGAGAAAATATTCGTTAAAATCTTTCTTAAGAGAAAATTTTCACTAAATTCTCTTATAATAGACAATAAAAACTAAATTCTCTCTTAAGAAAAATTTTCTTTGAATTCTCTCTTTAAAAAAACAGTTCTTTACTTTCTCTTAAAGAGAAACATTTTGAAAAAAAATTCTGTTAAGAAAAAATTTTCTCCAAATTCTATCTTAAGAGAAAATATTCGCTAAAATCTTTATTAAGAGAAAATTTTCACTAAATTCTCTGTTTTAAGAAAATGTACATAAAATTCTTGATTAAGAGAAAATTTGCAATAAATTCTTGTTTAAGAGAAAATTATCATTCAATTCTCTTATAATACAAAATATAAACTAAATTTTCTCTTAAGAAAAATTTTCTTTGAATTCTCTCTTTAAAAAAATTCTTTAATTTCTCTTTAAAAGAAACATTTTGAAAAAAAATTCTATTAAGAGGAGAAATTTTTCGTTAAATTCTCTCTTAATTGAATATTTTCGTTAAATTTCTCTCTTAAGAGAAATAGTCTCTAAATTCTTTATTAAAAGCAAATTTTCAAAAAATCTGTGAGATTTTTCTTTCACATCGTTTTGTTAGTGTTCTTCCCTTTAAATTCTTTTCTCACTTGTTGTTATTGTTTCTTATGGTTAATTTTCTACTTATTTCTATATGAAACAAAAACAACAACAATAAAAAACATACAGTTTTATATACTTAGTCCCCTTTTAACATTCATTCAGTCTCAACTTAACAAAACTCACGAAGAGCTGAGAAGAGAAGGAGAAGAAGAAGAAGAAGAAAAGAAAAAAACTGTCAACTAATTTATGGCACAAGTCGCCAAACAAAACATTAAAAAATAAAAAATACAAAAAAAAATGAATCTTAAAAAAGAACAAATAAAAACCTGCAACAAATACTAAAGAAAGAATACCTGTTTAACCCTTAAAGAACCCAAACGCTAAGCTGTAGACTTAACTTTAAAAGATCTTTATCTGATTTTAAAAAATCATCATCTTTAGTCTTTCGTATTATGATTATTATTCTTCTATTTTCTGCTTTATTAAAATACAATAAATATTTTTGGAGTTTTTTTTACGCCCTCCACCAGCACAAGTGGCGATGAGAGTAAATTAACTTTGTCATTTCGTGTGTAACACTAAGAAGGAATCATTTGACAGTCCATAATGTAATTTTTATAGTCCTGAACATTTTCCTATTTAACACCAGCAAAATAGGTTCCGTATATTAAAAGATATAGACCGATATCTGAGGCAAGAGGCAAACTCTAAGTTCAAGCGAACAACTTTAATAAAATTGTCAATTATAAAGTGATAAATTTGAATAGAATTTTGCCATAATATTTAGCTATATATACTTCGTTGCCATTCCAAAAATTATCAAAATCGGTTCAGTTGAAAAAAGTTATAGCCAAAAATATAACCAATTTCATGACCGATTAAGTGTTTCTGTGTAATTTTTAAGAGCAAGTAGGAATGTGATAGTCGTTCAAAATTGACTACACCACATTTATGACTATAAATGGTGGTTACAAAAAAAGTAATGAACGACCCTCGTAAAATTTTATTATTACATTAAAGTAAAACTAACATTTTTGTGGAATTTATGCGTTTTTAAATGAATTTTTGTGAGGGGTTAAATGAGAACTACATGAATTTATTGACCGACCCTCGTATAATTTTGCATATCGATTTTTACTTATATTTGAACAACTATTATTTCAATATTAATATATATATGAGGTATATGTCCTTCAAAGTGATAATTGAAAGTGAGCTAGTATGAACCTACCCTCGTATAAATTGGCTCATCAATTTGAAATATCAAGAAACTTATTTCTGTTAAATTTTGTTAAAATCGTTTTATACTTAAGACTTTTATGAGTTTAAAACCTCTTTCCGAGAGGATATTTGTATGGGAGGTACCTGCAACAATGGACCAAACTGAAACAATTTCAAAAAGTCTTGTTTTTGAGCCAAAATAATAATATGTAACAAATTTCATGAAGATATCTCAAAAAATTATAGAGTGTTCGCAACATTTACATTGAAACCCAGCCAGACAGACAGACGGAAGGACATCAATAAAACAACTCCGAAAGTGATTCTGAAACGAACGCTCTACCTAAAGTTGGGCATAACACCATTCTTACCGTATGTTACAAACCTTAGCACAAAAGCATAATATTCCAAAAAAACATCTACGTTGTTGTAGGGTATAAAATCTTTTCTTATATTTTATACGTCGCTGTTCGTTTGTGTGATTGTGTATGTACGAAACATAACGTACTTACTTCATCCTTATTTATAGTAGAGGGTATTGGAGATTCGGCACAGCCGAATATAGCATTCTAACTTGTTGTATTTTTTGTAAATCTGAGATTTATTTAAAGTGATTAACTAAAAATTAATATTTAATTTTTGTGATTAACTATTTTTTTTTTGGAATATTTGTTGTTGTTGTTGTTGTTGGCATTAATAAAATAAACATAATTATTTGTTGGTTTTATTTTCATAAATTAATCACATTCATAATTCTTTAGTTAAGGGCTTCTTGTCCATTATTATGAGCATCTTACAGTTGTTTTGTCATTAATAATCATTAATATCACGAAAAAGTATTGAATATTGAAGTGTTTCATTTGTTTCTTTTTTTTTGTAAACAAATTTAGTATTTTCCTTTAAAAGAAATTTATAAATTTTTTATTAATAATATTTGTTTTTATATTCAAGTCTTCTTTCTTTTGTTGTGTTTCGTTTTCTTTTGTTTTGAGGTGAGAGAAACATTTTATTGGTTTAAAACCCGAATAAAAGACAGAAAACAGATTATGACTTATGAAGTGCCAAAATATGATAAATTCGGGTGTTGGTTTGTTGAGAGCTTAACAACAACAACAATAAAAATGTGAAAAAAATTTATTGAAACTTAGAGATTTAATTTGTTGATAAGAGAAAAATTACTGGCGACTTATCATCAATGTTAAATCTCAGTTGACATTCATTATGAGAAGATTAATCATTTTGTTTTTCGGAGGGGAAAAGACTTTTTTTAGCAGGTGAAGAGGGGAAGCATGAAGTAATCATGGTTTTGGTTAATCTAGTTTTAAGGATACACTCTTAGAAAGGAAGGGGAAAGAAATGAATTCTTATTTATTTTTTAAGAGAGAATAAAACGTCAAGAATTTCATTTCTCTTAAACATATTTATTTAAGAGCAAAATTGCTCAGTGAAGAAGAGAAATAAAGTGATTTTAGTTAACTATACACTCTTATAAAGAGAGGAAAGGAGAAAGTTAGTATTTTACTAATTGATTTTATGTTTTTAATTCTTATTTACCCTCAAGAGAGAATAGAGAGTAGTTATCTTGTTTTCTTAAGCATACTTACTTAAGAGAAAAACTGAAGAGCATTTAAGAGAACCTTAAGCATATTCTCTACAAAGCAACATTAAAGAATACTTATTCCATTGAAGTAGAAGTTCAATAAATCGTGACCTACTGAAGTGTATTCATTCCATTAAAGAAAGAGTCTAATTGATCGTGTATAAAGGGACACAGTTTCTCTTAATCATATTACCTTAAGAGCAAATCCTAAAAGCGTTTAAGAGAACCTAAAATATAAAATATATTTTGCCCTTAATTATACAACGTTTAAGAATATTCACTCAATTAAGAATAAGTGTAATTGACCGTAAAGAACGGTTTACAAAGACTTTTCTCTTAAGCGTATTTACTTAAGAGCAAACTTGAAGTGCCGTTTTGAGAGTATAAAATGTAAAGTCATTTTCTACTTTAAGGCATATTCTCTCCAAATCAACATTGAATAATTTTTATTCCTTTAAAGAAAGAATCACAGTTTACAAAATGTTTTTCTCATAAGAATATATTCTTAAGAGCAAATTTTAAGAGAGTAAAATATAAAATAATTTTACTCTTAACCCAATTCTCTGCAAAGCAACTTTGAAGAGTATTTATTTCATTGAAAAAAGAGTCTTATTGATCGAGAAAAAAGAGTCACAGTTTACAATGTTTTTTTCTTAATTATATATGTATATTTAAGAGCAAACTTGAAGATTACTTAAGAGATCCTAAAGCATATTTCCTCTCCAAAGCAACATTGAAGAATATTAATTCTATTAAAGAAAGTGTGTAATTGATTGCGAAGAAAAGGACATAGAGTTGACATAATTCTTTTCTCTTAAGCAAAAAGAAACATTTAAGAGAACCTAAAGCCTAAATAAAGCTAAAAATTAAAAACTTCAGCATTTTAAGACAGAAAATTTCGAATTTAAATCTATAAAATTCATCTTAAAGAGCATATTTCCTATGCTTTTCTTACATATTATAAAAAAGAAGAAAAGAAAATTGTTCTCTTTATTAGATTTTATTTTCTTAAGAGAAAATATTTATTCGATCGCGTTAACAAGATGATATTATTTGCAAAATCATACAATAAGAAACTAAAGAAAACGATTCTTTTCTTTCTCTTTTTACCCCCTTATGGATATAATAATTTCGGGTGTTTTTAAAACTTTGCATGGTCCTTTGAGCTGAATTTGTTGTTGTGGTTCAACTGGTGATACAGTTCTATTCTATAACTTGTCCAAAGAGAGCAAAATTTAACCCAATAAAAAGATTTAGTTAGTGTTCAATGTAGAGAATTAACTTAATACTTCTTATTACAATTTTAATCCAAATATATCCGGTTCGTAAAACCATTAAGTTTCTTTTGTCACATTTTTAATCTGCATTTTTGTTAAAAATTACTAACACAAATTAAAGATCTTTTTAAATGGTATATTGGAGAAATTAGAGAGTCAAGTAATCGGAAGGATCATTTACTTGTTAATAAGTTACCAGTTTGAAGGACCATTTACATGATTTTGAATATACAGAAGAGATGGTTTTTAATTTATCGAAAATGGAAAGAAAAAGAAAGTTGTTTTAGCCTAAAGAATCCGGTTTGTAGGTCCTTTAAATTGTTTCATTATTTTCTTTTCATTTAGGCTTTTATGAGGTAAAAATTTAGAAAATTTAAGGTCTATAGAAAGGTCTATAGATAAATCGGTTATGATTTTAAAAAACTAATTTCTTTTGCAAAAAATTGAGAGCTTTGGGTTTGCAAATTTTTACAAGATCCTACAGAAATTCTGGTCGAAACAATTTGGCGAAGAAACTGGCTTGATGACTTGAAATAGGCTGGAAGAAATGGTGCTTAATTAGTTACAAAATCTGATGTAATTCAAGCCCATTGTGAGGGTAAAAAGGAAGAGACCACATGATCAATAAATGGAGATATGTTTAAACATATTTTGAGGCTCTCGCCTTATTGTAGAGACGACGGGAACTTAAAATTAAAACGAAATCAAATCGATTAGAATTCGGAATAAAAATACAGAAGCAGATTTAAAGTCGATCGGTAATCGGTTGCTTTCACCAGCATTGTATGAAATTGAATGTTATTCTCTTGATCCGATAGGAATGAGAGTTGATGAACAGTCCTATATTAAGAGCATCATATACGATTAACTAATGTTGATAGATTTAAAACGGTCTAAACCAAACTACGAATTGAAGCCGATCATTTCATTATCAATACCGACGGGGGTTAAAATTTGCAATAACTGATTTACGATCAAAAGAGTTAAATGAAATAACGTTTTTGTCTTCATTGTTAGCACTGGAATTAAGGACAAGAATTTCAGATTTCTGATAATCAAAGATCGTATAATGAATTTAGATCGGTTCCAATATGTTCAATTTCGAAACTTCTCTATGAAAATTAAGACAATTTGGAATCAAAATTCAGTAAACAATTTCTGCATTCAATAATTTATTTAAGTTGATTTCAAGAAATTTCAAAATATTTTCAATATTTTTTTTTTTATTTCAAAAAATTCATAAAGTTTATTTTGTTGTTGTTTATTATTTGAAGTACCTTTGGTTCAATCATTTTATCAATTAATCCACATCGAGGTGCCGAGTAACTATAAGGCATTATAGTCACCATATTTTCAAATACAAATTTATTTCAAAACTTTTTCTTTTTTAAATAAAATTATCTCTTTTTTACAAAATTTATTTATGTCGTTTTTCAAATATTTAACTCTTTTTTAAAAAATTAAAAAAAAAAAACAATTGAAAACTACAACTTACAATTTTATACTTTTTTCTTTAACAAAAATTTCAATTCAATATTTCAAAAATTCTTTTTATTTTTTCAAAATTTTCTCAATTTTTTATATAAAAAAATCTTTTCATGTTTTTTTTTATAAAAAAATACGTTTTTTTTTTTCTTAAAAATTTTTTATATATTTTTTTTAATAAAAATCACTTTTTTATTGTTTTCCCGAAATTATTATAGATTGTAGCGGTTTGAGTATCTCGAGAAAACTAAATTCCTTAAATCAACTCAAACAACCTAAAACGCCTAAAAACAACGTTGACTTTAAAACGAACCCAAAAACGAATTCACTCATTTCTGAGTGTTTTCACTCAGAGAGTGAATAAATTATAAACACACACCTTTCAGATACATTTGCTGTATATTCGTATCTATGAGTTTCATTCTCTGTATCTGTACGTTTTCTGGTTGGGTGTTGAAGTATAAAGAACTCACAATTTCACATGAATTGTGCGAAGTTTCAAACTTAGAGATTTGGGTTGTTTTCTTTGCTCAGTTTTTTGTTGTTTTCCGAACTCCGCCCATTTTTTTGTTTTTGTTTTTGTTACTATAAGATACGAATGGCTTTTTGTTTTTTTGTTTTTTTTTGCTGGATTTAATATGGTATCTAAGAGATATTTGTGTTTTTATTTCATCGTTATTTTGCTTTGGGTTGTTAAATAAAGTTAATGGCGAAAATTGTGTTTTCTTTAAAGTGAAAGAAATTTAATTAAAATTTAATAAAAATCTCAAGATTTATAAAAATTAAATAAGATAACGATAAATTTTCTCTTTAAAGAAAATTGACGATAATTTTCCGTTTAAAAGGAAATTTAGAAAAAATTTCAATTTGTGAAAAATTTTATGAATAATTTTTTTTTAACAGAAAATTTACGTTGAATTTTCATTTATGAGAAAAATTAAGAAAATTTCTTAATTTAATTAACGATCAATTTTTAATTAAGAGAAAATTTTTAGTTTAAGAAAATGTTTATGATAAATTTACATTTAAGAAAAAATTTTAGCTTAAGAAAAAGATTTAAATAAATTTTCGTTAAATTTTTTGTTAAAAAAAACTTTTGATAAATATTTATGATGAACTTTAAATTAAGAGAAAATTTGGAAAAAAATTGTTACTTAGACAATTTTAATTTAAGAAAAATTTATAATTAATTTTATTTTAAGAGAAAACTTACGATAGATTTTCGATTAACAGAAAATTTATAATGAATTTTCGTTTAAGTAAAAATCGAAAGAAATTTTCGAAAAAAAAGAATTGTTAAATTTTCTATTAAGAGAGAATTTTCACAAAAATTTTCTACGATGAGAATATTCGCAAAAATTTTCTATGAAGAGAGAATTTTCGGAAAAATTTTCTATGAAGAGAGGATTTTCGGAAAATTTTTCTATGAAGAGAGAATTTTCGGAAAAATTTTCTATGAAGAGAAAATTGTCTATTAAGAGAAAATTGTCTATTAAGAGAAAATTTTCTATTAAGAGAAAATTGTCTATTAAGAGAAAATTTTCTATTAAGAGAAAATTGTCTGTTAAGAGAAAATTTTCTATTAAGAGAAAATTGTCTGTTAAGAGAAAATTGTCTATTAAGAGAAAATTTTCTATTAAGAGAAAATTGTCTATTAAGAGAAAATTTTCTATTAAGAGAAAATTGTCTATTAAGAGAAAATTTTCTATTAAGAGAAAATTGTCTGTTAATAGAAAATTGTCTATTAAGAGAAAATTGTCTATTAAGAGAAAATTGTCTATTAAGAGAAAATTTCTATTAAGAGAAAATTATCTATTAAGAGAAAATTTTCTATTTAGAGAGAATTTTCTATTAAGAGAAAATTGTCTATTAAGAGAAAATTGTCTATTAAGAGAAAATTTTCTATTATGAGAGAATTTTCTATTAAGAGAGAATTTTCTATTAAGAGTAAATTTTTATTAAGAGAGAATTTTCTATTAAGAGAAAATTTTCTTTTAAGAGAGAAGTTTCTATTAAGAGAAAATTATCTATTAAGAGAAAATTTTCTCTTTCTATTTTTTCTATTTTCTCTTTCTATTAAGATAAAATTTTCTATTAAGAGAAAATTTTCTATTAAGATAAAATTTTCTGTTAAGAGAAAATTTTCTGTTAAGAGAAAATTTTCTATTAAGATAAAATTTTCTATTAAGAGAAAATTTTCTATTAAGAGAAAATTTTCTATCAAGAGAAAATTTTCTATTAAGAGAAAATTTTCTATTAAGAGAAAAATTTCTATTAAGAGAAAATTTTCTATTAAGAGAAAAATTTCTATTAAGAGAAAATTTTCTATTAAGAGAAAAATGTCTATTAAGAGAAAATTTTCTATTAAGAGAAAATTTTCTATTAAGAGAAAATTTTCTATTAAGAGAAAATTTTCTATTAAGAGAAAATTTTCTATTAAGAGAAAATTTTCTATTAAGAGAGAATTTTCTATTAGGACGAAATTTTATATTAAGAAAAAATTTTCTATTAAAAGAAAATTTTCGAATAATGTTCTATTGAAAGAAAGTTTTCAAAAAAATTTTCTATTAAGATAAAGTTTTATTTTCTAAAAAAATTTCTATTAAGATAAAATTTTATTTTCGAAAAATTTTTTTATTAAGAGAAAATTTCATTTTCTAAAAAATTTATTAAGAGAAAATTTTGTAAAAAAATGTCTATTATGAAGAAAATTTTATTAAGAGAAAATTTTCGACATTTTTTTATTAAGAGAAAGTTTTCGAAAAATATTCTATTTAGAGAATTTTTTTTCGAAAAATGTTTATTGGGAGAAAGTTTTTGAAAAATGTTCTAATAAGAAAAAGTTCTCAACATTTTGTATATTTAGGGAAAATCTTTAAAAATTTTTCTATTTGAAGAAAGTTTTCGAAAATTTTTCTATTTGAGGAAAATTTTAGAAAATTTTTCTATTTAAAGAAAATGTTCGAAAAATTTTCTATTTGAAGAAAATTTTCGAAGAATTTTCTATTCAAAGAAAATTTTCGAAGAATTTTCTATTCAAAGAAAATTTTTGAAGAATTTTCTATTTGAAGAAAGTCTTCGAAAATTTTTCTATTTGAGGAAAATTTTAGAAAATGTTTCTATTTGAAGAAAATGTTCGAAAAATTTTCTATTTAAAGAAAATGTACGAAAAATTTTCTATTTAAAGAAAATTTTCGAAAAATTTTCTATTTAAAGAAAATTTTCGAAGAATTTTCTATTCAAAGAAAATTTTCGAAGAATTTTCTCTTTGAAGAAAATTTTCTCTTTAAAGAAATTTTTCGAAAAATTTTCTCTTTGAAGAAAATTTTCGAAAATTTTTCTATTTAAAGAAAATTTTCGAAAAATTACCTCTTTGAAGAATTTTTGATAAATTCTCTATTTAAAGAAACTTTCCGAGAAATTCTCTGAATTTAAAAAAAAAAAACTTGTTTTTACTTTTCCTTTTTCTGTTAAAATGTCTTCCGATTGCGATATTTCCCCATTTGAAATAATTTTTGCAATATTTTTAAATTTATGTTATTTTCTTGTTTTATCCTCTAATCAACCACTTAATTTGTGATTTCATACAGTAGCAAAATCATAAATATTCAGAACAAAATAAAACAACATTTTAGAAAAATAAACATTTGAAATTCATTAAATTTATTCATTTTGCCAACTTTGCGTCTTACAAGAAACAAAACAAAATAATCAGATCCAGAAGGGCACAAACACGCTACTGCTCTTACAGTTGGGGTTTGGAAAAAAAGGAAGAATAATAAAATTTATAGAAGTACGAAAAAAAAGAACATTATTTTGAAAAGTGTTGAACTAAAAGAGTTAAAACGAATGTGGAACACTCTGTAGAGTACAATGAAGCAAGAAGGGTTGGAATAAGGGATGCAGTTTATATAACTCTAAAGCGATTTCTGTTATTTTAAATGAGAATCCTTTTCTGCAGAAACTATTTAGATTTTAAGTGAAATTTTGTTCAGCCCAATTATGGGTGATATTTACGTATTTTAAAGTGTTACAAACCCTTTAACAAACTTAATATCGACTTTAACTCGATTTTGAGAAGAAAAAAATTGTTTATTATTGAAATTGACCACCAAGTTAGTTCTTTGGAATTCAACACAGAAATCTCATTTATGAGTTGTTGTTCCAAGTTGTTGTTTTTATTTGGTGGCCGTTCAACATCATTATTTCTCTCTTTTTTCTTTTTTCTGTTTTCTGTTTATTTTTCATTTTTTCCCCCTTTTTTTGCTGTTTAATTACTTTAAGACCAAATTATTTGCAAATTTACGAATGTCTGCTTGTTTTTTTGATATAAAATCATTTTGCCGCTTTTTAAGATTAAAAATAAATAAATTTTGCATTAAATTGATTTCTTGTTCTTTTAACGCAAAAAAGAAGGAAAAGAACAGAATCACAAAATAACAGCACAAGTTAATAAAGAAACTTGTAAATTTTCATGTTCGTAATAAGAGATTTAAAAAATTCGAAAAAAAAAACGTTTTTTCTTTTTTGGGAAAATAAGGAAATTTTGTGATTTGGAAGAAAATTACTGTTAATTAGTGATTTTAAGAAAATTTACAATATGTCATAGATTTAAGGAAATTTTGGATAAATTCTTGATTTAGAAAATTTTTGAAAAATACTTAATTTAAGAGAAAATTTTCAATAAATTCTTATAAAGAGGAAATGTATGGTAATTTGTTGCTAAAGATAATATTTACGATAAATTTTCAATGAAAAACAAATTTATTATACATTTACGATAAATTTTCGTTTAAGAGAAAATTTACGATAAATTATCGTTTAAGAGAAAATTTACGATAAATTTTCGTTTAAAAGAAAATTTATGATAAATTTTCGTTTAAAAGAAAATTTATGATAAATTTTCGTTTAAAAGAAAATTTATGATAAATTTTCGTTTAAAAGAAAATTTATGATAAATTTTCGTTTAAGAGAAAAATTACAATAAATTTTTGTTTAAAAGAAAATTTATGATAAATTTTTTTAAACATTTGAAATTCATTAAATTTATTCATTTTGCCAACTTTGCGTCTTACAAGAAACAAAACAAAATAATCAGATCCAGAAGGGCACAAACACGCTACTGCTCTTACAGTTGGGGTTTGGAAAAAAAGGAAGAATAATAAAATTTATAGAAGTACGAAAAAAAAGAACATTATTTTGAAAAGTGTTGAACTAAAAGAGTTAAAACGAATGTGGAACACTCTGTAGAGTACAATGAAGCAAGAAGGGTTGGAATAAGGGATGCAGTTTATATAACTCTAAAGCGATTTCTGTTATTTTAAATGAGAATCCTTTTCTGCAGAAACTATTTAGATTTTAAGTGAAATTTTGTTCAGCCCAATTATGGGTGATATTTACGTATTTTAAAGTGTTACAAACCCTTTAACAAACTTAATATCGACTTTAACTCGATTTTGAGAAGAAAAAAATTGTTTATTATTGAAATTGACCACCAAGTTAGTTCTTTGGAATTCAACACAGAAATCTCATTTATGAGTTGTTGTTCCAAGTTGTTGTTTTTATTTGGTGGCCGTTCAACATCATTATTTCTCTCTTTTTTCTTTTTTCTGTTTTCTGTTTATTTTTCATTTTTTCCCCCTTTTTTTGCTGTTTAATTACTTTAAGACCAAATTATTTGCAAATTTACGAATGTCTGCTTGTTTTTTTGATATAAAATCATTTTGCCGCTTTTTAAGATTAAAAATAAATAAATTTTGCATTAAATTGATTTCTTGTTCTTTTAACGCAAAAAAGAAGGAAAAGAACAGAATCACAAAATAACAGCACAAGTTAATAAAGAAACTTGTAAATTTTCATGTTCGTAATAAGAGATTTAAAAAATTCGAAAAAAAAAACGTTTTTTCTTTTTTGGGAAAATAAGGAAATTTTGTGATTTGGAAGAAAATTACTGTTAATTAGTGATTTTAAGAAAATTTACAATATGTCATAGATTTAAGGAAATTTTGGATAAATTCTTGATTTAGAAAATTTTTGAAAAATACTTAATTTAAGAGAAAATTTTCAATAAATTCTTATAAAGAGGAAATGTATGGTAATTTGTTGCTAAAGATAATATTTACGATAAATTTTCAATGAAAAACAAATTTATTATACATTTACGATAAATTTTCGTTTAAGAGAAAATTTACGATAAATTATCGTTTAAGAGAAAATTTACGATAAATTTTCGTTTAAAAGAAAATTTATGATAAATTTTCGTTTAAAAGAAAATTTATGATAAATTTTCGTTTAAAAGAAAATTTATGATAAATTTTCGTTTAAAAGAAAATTTATGATAAATTTTCGTTTAAGAGAAAAATTACAATAAATTTTTGTTTAAAAGAAAATTTATGATAAATTTTCGTTTAAAAGAAAATTTATGATAAATTTTCGTTTAAGAGAAAGTTTACGAAAAATTGTCGTTTAAGATAAAATTTACGATAATTTTTCGTTTAAAAGAAAATTTATGATAAATTTTCGTTTAAAAGAAAATTTATGAGAAATTTTCCTTTAAGAGAAAATTTACGATAAATTTTTGTTTAAAAGTAAATTTACAATAAATTTTTGTTTAAAAGAAAATTTACGATAAATTTTCGTTTAAGAGAAAATTTACGATAAATTTTCGTGTAAGAGAAAATTTACGATATATTTTCGTTTAAGAGAAAATTTACGATAAATTTCGTTTAAGAAAAAATTTACGATGAATTTTCCTTGAACGAACATTTTCAATAAATTTTCATTTAAGCGAAAATTTACGATAAGTTTTCGTTTAAGAGAAAATTTACGATAAATTTTCGTTTAAGAGAATTTTTTTAAGAAAAAAATTTTAATAAAGAGAAAACTTATTATAGATTTTATAGAGAATTTTCTATATATTTTTTTTTTCTTTTAGGGACAATTTGTGATTTATGTCAAAATTTTGATTATCAGAAACAATATTTTTTTGATAAAAAATTTGCCATAAAATCAATTTGATTGAGTAGAAAAGGGTTAATCATGAGGTGAAAGGTTATCAATTAAAAAATCTTAAATTTATTGCAAAAAAACTGCTTCAAATATTTTCCCAAATTTTCTAAAAAATATTAAAAAAAAAGAACTGAACCAAAACGATGTGGTTATATAAAAATGGGACCCAAATAATATAGAGCACCGAAAGGGTTAAGATTAATTTTTCACACAATCGAAGAAAAATATAATAATTAATTGTTACTTCAATCGTAAAGAAAATTTTGTCTGAATTTTTGGCAAAAACTGCGGATTTTTTTCAATAACAATAATATTGAAAAGGAGGGCTGTTAAAGACATGATCGTTGTAGGATCGTTAACCCTTTAATTAAGAAAATGTAAAAAAATTTATATTAAAAATTAAAACATAAATTTTAGCTCTTTTAATAAGTTTTTTTATGTGAGAACATTTTTCATTGATTTTTTTTTTTTTTTTTTTTTTTTTTTTTTTGAAAATTCTTAACCCTTGTTTAGCCAAAAAGATATGTACGTGTTTATTTTTGGAATCGATTTTGAAAATATTTTAAATATTCTGAAAATTAGAAAATTAGAAATTTCATATTTTAATTTTGAAAATATAAAACTTTAAATTGATGCTTTTAAATTGCATATTTTTTCCTCTATTAGACCTTTGACCTTTAACCTTAAAATTTATATTAACCTTTTGACACTCAAAAATTAATTCCAACTAAGAATTTAAAAATTTTTTTAATAAAGAAAATTCTGAAATTTATTAATTCAATATTAGAATTTAGCACTTTATAATTTTATAACTTTTCAATTATTTGACCTTTGACCTCAAGCGTTAAACTAATATCTATGAAATTTGAAAATGATATATATTTTTTTATAATTTTTCTAGTTTTAACACCAGATCCAATTGACTCAGAATCACTTCCGGAGCTCAGTAATATATATGATTTATGTGGGCCCAAAACGAAACCTTTTAAAATTGGTGAAGAGTCCATTACCTTTTTCCATACATATAGACTTACGCATTGGTTAGTTTAATAAAGTTTTACAGAAATAAGTCTGGTATTAGTCCATATCTACAGTCCACGATTAGGACCCATTTTTGAAAATAGAAAAAATAGGAACCCGCCTTCGATTAGTAGACCATAAATCTATATATAGATATAAAGATAAATGAGTTACATTACTGACTGATTGATAATTATCCCACAAGATTTGGATTAAGTCTTCTTCTCCCCTCAAATAGATCCCTCCTTCATATAGATTAAAAGGATAAAATCCGTAATCTGATATCTCTTTCACACAAAAAATTATTTAAAAATTCAGTATTTAAAGTTTTTCCTTTCAAAAAATAAACTGATAGATGTTTGGTACTTTTTGGAAATTCAGACTTTTTAGGGAGAAAAAGTGTAAAACTTTCTGGTACTTTTTTTAAAATCCAATTTATCTTTTTAACCAGAACCAAAATTCTTATTACATGTGAAAATATACAAGAAAATGAAAATATCAGTTTGAAAATTCGAATATTTGGGGGATAAAAAATGTACCAATATTTGGTACTTTTTTTCATAAGATTTTTTTTTTATATTTAAGGGCAAAATGTTTAAAGTTTATCTTTTTAACCAGAAACAAAATTCTTATTACATGTGAAATATATACAAAAAAATGAAAATATCAGTTTGAAAATTCAAATATTTGGGGGATTAAAAATGTACCGATATTTGGTACTTTCTGTTCATAAATATTTTTTTTATATTTAAGGACAAAATGATTAAATTATTTAATTAAGGAATTGTAATATTCCTGAAAAAAAATTTGAGTCCGAAAAAAGTACCAAAAGGGGATAAAAATTAGGAATAATTATTTTTTTAAAATCATTTAGCCAAATTAGACAAAATTCAAAAAGAACATTATTTTGATACATTTTGTCATGTAAAGTGTACCAAAAAGTTTATGTTTTGGTCAACAAATCATATAAAGTACCAAATTCGGGTATAGTAATGGTACTTTTTTATATATTTTTTTTTTAAGAATTCGAAAAATATTTGAATTATTTGGGTCATATTTCTGAACAATTTAAGAATTCAGGACAAAAATAAAAATTGGATTTTGGTACTTTTTGAATTATTTGTAATAAAAAAAATGTTACAAAATAATTAGAGGGTAATTTTGTGGTACTTTTTGGGTTTTATAAAGGTTTTATAAAGTCTTTTACATAAAAACGAATAAATCAAGTTTTATGATCATTAATTCCCATACATCCAATACAAAGTCCTGAATATTTAAGATCATATCTAGTTGAGGACAAAATCAGAATTTAGGCCTGTAAAGCTTTAATCCTCTGTCTGTCCTTCCATCTCTAGAAAATTCTCTTATGTCCAGACGAACAACCTGAACATAACGAAATCTAGTCAAATTAAGTTTTAAAAGACCTTCTAATTGAATCATCAATATTGGCCTAACAAAACAAAAGACGGTTATAGACCGATATCTGAGACAAGTTTAAAAATCAAATGTACAACTTTTTTTTTTATTTTTTAATAAAAGTTAATTGGATTTGAACATAATATAATCTTAACCGATATATACTTGAACATCGCAACAAAGATAATCAAATCGGTAAAGTTGTAAAAGGTTAAAGTCTCAAAATGAGACACATCGCATCAAACATTATCAAATCGGTTCAGTTGTAAAAGGTTATAGCCACAAAATGAGACATATGACTCTCAATATACTAATATGAGTACTTTGACTTTATTTAAGAACTCGAATGTGTATGTATATATGAGTTTTTGTGATGGTGGTGAGTGCCTCAGGATTAGCTTTGCCGAATATAGCATTACAACTTGCCTTATCTCCCTTTTTTTAGGTTAAGGTTATTTAAACTTTCTGCCAATGAAAATAAAATTCCCATCAAACTAAAAGTTTTTAATCGAATTGGCAGACAGCAGAAATAATATTTCTATTAAAATTGTCATAATTTCAATTAAATTGTTTTAAACACCATTTTAATAGAAACTTATACAAACCAATTAAGCGCCACAACGCTGATGATGATGATGATTAATTGTAATTAAAAGAAATGTATTAAATGACACAAATTCTAAACTTAATTAAAATGACTAATTTAAAATAAATTTCCAACATTTCACTTTAATTTCCGTTTGTCAATTAAACGAAAATGCGCCATCAACACAAACAAATTTTTTTTTAGCTGACGAAATAAGCGAAAAACTAAAAAATTAACAAAAAAATAATAAATTTGCTTAAACAAATTCATTAATTTAAACAATTTTAAAGTGGGACACCATAAAACAGAAACCACAAACAAGAAACCCCTGTTAACCCCCCAAAAAGGCAAAACAAAGAAAAAATTAATTTAAATAATTAATTTTCTTTTTATTACAAAAACAACAAAACAAACGTAATTTTTCTTTCCGTTTCTGGCCACAATAAATTTTCCGTCTGCATTTTCAAATCAAATTTATTTTTATGGCAAAATCTTTAAAAAAGCGATTTAATTACTATTTTGCTTAACTTATTCCTTATTAAAGCTTTTAGATGGACACACAACTCCACACTGTAGCATCATTATATTCGCCATCATGATTAAATCTCTGACACACTAAACATCTAAAGTCAAACAGTCAAAGATAATTTTCCGCTTGAAACTGATCACTTAGAGATCTTTTTTTTTCGTCTTTGCCCACTAAATTTTAAATCGTTTTAGCACGATCGTGAGACAACATGTCGTCAATTATATCTACCACAGCGATCTTAAAGCGTCAAACAAATTGTACATTAAATACATAACGATTGAGAGGGAGAAGAGAGAGGTTGCATGTGATCTGTAGAGAAGTAAAGAAAAAAAAGAAGTTTGTGGCATAAAACGGCGACAAAACAAATGAAACTTAATAGAAAACCACCATCAAACGATCTATTCAAGTACCCAACAATAATGTACTTAAGTCCAGCCGATTGTTAATTTTATGGATAATAAAAATTAGTGATGTAGAAATAAAGTTAAAAGTTGTAAAACACTTTTGATTAGTTCAAGATCACTTTTAGTTCAGTACTCAGTCAGCACAAGATCAGTTTGAAATATATATTTTTTTCCCACTTTAGATCAGTTCTTAATTATAGTACTAGTTCCGTTCTAGTACAGTTACTAGTTCAGATCAAGTTCAGCTGCAAGTTCAATTACTTATTCAGGTCCTCTTTTAAGTTCTTAGGTTAGTTCCTAGTTCAATCTCTGTTTCAGTTACTAGTTCAGTTCTTAGTTCAGTTTTTCAGATTCAAGTTCAGTTTCCAGTTCGCTTCTTATTTCAGTTCATAGTTCTGTTCTTAATTAAATTCCTAGTTCAGTTCTATTTCAGTTTAGTACTTTCTTCCATTCCTTATTCTGTTCCTTGTCCAGTTTTAGTTCGGCTTCTTTTTCAGGTTTTAGATTAAATTCTAGTTCAGATTCTAGTTCAGCTTCAAGTTAGCTCCCAGTTTAGCTCTAGTTCAGCTTTAATTCAGCTCCTAGTTCAGTTTCAAGTTAGCTTCTAGTTTAGATTCTAGTTCAGCTCTAGTTCAGCTTTTAGTTCTGTTCTAGTTCAGCTCTAGTTCAGCTTCTAGTTCAGCTCTAGTTCAGCTCTAGTTCAGCTTCTAGTTCAGCTCTAGTTCAGCTCTAGTTCAGCTCTAATTCAGCTCTAATTCAGCTCCTAGTTCAGCTTCAAGTTAGCTTCTAGTTTAGATTCTAGTTCAGCTTCTAGTTCAGCTCTAGTTCAGCTTCTAGTTAAGCTCTAGTTCAGCTTCTAGTTCAGCTCTAATTCAGCTCTAGTTCAGCTTCTAGTTCAGCTCTAGTTCAGCTCTAGTTCAGCTTCAAGTTAGTTTCTAGTTCAGCTTGTAGTTCAGCTTCAAATTAGCTCCCAGTTCAGCTCTAGTTCAGCTTCTAGTTCAGTTCTAGTTCAGCTTCTAGTTCAGCTCTAGTTCAGCTTCTAGTTAAGCTCTAGTTCAGCTTCTAGTTCAGCTCTAATTCAGCTCTAGTTCAGCTTCTAGTTTAGATTCTAGTTCAGCTTCTAGTTCAGCTCTAGTTCAGCTTCTAGTTAAGCTCAAGTTCAGCTTCTAGTTCAGCTCTAATTCAGCTCTAGTTCAGCTTCTAGTTCAGCTTCAAGTTAGTTTCTAGTTCAGTTCTATTTCAGCTTCAAATTAGCTCCCAGTTCAGTTCTAGTTCAGCTTTTAGTTCAGCTTTTAGTTCAGCTTCAAGTTCAGCTTCTAGTTCAGTTTCTAGTTCTGGTTCCAGTTCAGCTTTTACATTCGTTCCTTCATCTTCCTTAGCAGCTTCAACTCAAGTCCCCTATTAAAATGTTGTCCCTGGCAACAACTATTATTACACAACACCAACAACAAAACCGTTTAAATTAAAAAATTATAATAAAGCAAATTTTGTTGTTGTAATCATCCACAATTTTGTTGCATTTGCATAATTTGACTCAAATTACACCCCACCAATTGGCATCACTACCACCATCGTCGTCATCACCAGGCAACTACAACAGCAACAATAACAATAAGCAAACACCCTCATCATTATCGTCATCATCACTATTTAATATTGTTGTTTTTGTTGTTTTTACTGTTGTTATTGTTTTTTGTTTTACTTTCAAGAATTTGCATCGTCAATGACCAACTGGTTGCATTCAATTGAGGTTCAACAGAGTTTTTTATAAACAATTTGTTGTTTTCGCTATATTTTGTCTTAACAAAAAGCAAAAACAACAACAACAACAAAACGAGAGAAGAAAATTATTTTAAAAATTTTCTGAAGTTCGTGGCGATCTTGCGCCATGTTGCATTTATAATTCTGTACGTGCTGATCGTGCGCAACAAACTCAAACTGTACAAGACGTTATCGTTTTCTATTGCTGTTTTGTCTCAGCAGTCATTTATTCTTCATTCCTTCTTTTGTTTTTCATTCCATAATTTTTATTCTTTCATGATTTAAATATTTTTTTTTTAGTCAAGATTTGTACGTTAAAATTTGATCGTCGGGGACCTCCCGAGTGTTAATTAAATTTTACGCTTTTTAAATTTTGAATTGTTTATCGATGTTGGCGAGGGAGGGAGTGATGGAGGAAGGAAGAGTATATGATGATGGTGGTTCATTTTGTTTTTCTTTCTTAATATCGTTTGTTACATAATTATTTGTAATTGCTGTTGTTGTTGTTGTTGTTGTTGTCATTATGTTTTCTACAAAATGATCATTGAAGTATGTTGTTGCGATCATTGAATGAGTCATTAACAAAATTCATACAAAATCGTTTTTGAAATTGTACTTATGGGTGGCCCATTGATGTGGATTGAAAACTGTTTAATGGGGGTAAATTGACTTTGATTTTGTTAAAATTTGATTAGAGCATAATTGCTGCAATTTGAGCTTCATTTGGGGAGGACTTATTGAAAACTCTTACTTGATGGATTTTAATTACTGAATTTGATTTAATTCGACTTAAATGGAAAAAAAGTTAATTAATTCCATTTCAAAACAAGTTAAAACGTCAAAATCTCTTATATCAAGCTCAGTCCAAGTTCAGCTTGTAGTTTCGCATCAAGTTAAACTCTATTAGGCTTCTATTTGATAATCTGGTTCACTTCTAGTTCAGTTCAGTTTAGATTCCAGTTTTGATTCTAGTTCGGATTTCAGTTCAGATTCCAGTTTAAGTTTCAGGTTCTACCCCAAATTCTAGGTTCAGTTCTAGTTCAGTTCTAATTCAGTTTTAGTTCAGTTTTAGTTCACTTTTAGTTCAGTTTTAGTTCAGTTTTAGTTCAGTTTTAGTTCAGTTTTAGTTCAGTTCTAATTCAGTTCTTGTTCAGTTTTAGTTCAGTTTTAGTTCAGTTCTAGTTCAGTTTTAGTTCAGTTCTAATTCAGTTCTTGTTCAGTTCTAATTCAGTTTTAGTTCAGTTCTAATTCAGTTCTTGTTCAGTTTTAGTTCAGTTTTAGTTCAGTTCTAGTTCAGTTTTAGTTCAGTTTTAGTTCAGTTCTAATTCAGTTCTATTTCAGTTCTAGTTCATTTCTACTTCGGTTTTAGTTCAGTTCTACTTCAGTTCTAGTTCAGTTTTAGTTCAGTTTTAGTTCAGTTTTAGTTCAGTTCTAATTCAGTTCTTGTTCAGTTCTAATTCAGTTCTTGTTCAGTTTTGGTTCAGTTCTATTTCAGTTATAGTTCAGTTCTAGTTCAGTTCTAGTTCAGTTCTAGTTCAGTTCTAGTTAAGTTCTAGTTCAGTTCTAGTTCAGTTTTAGTTCAGTTTTAGTTCAGTTTTAGTTCAGTTCTAATTCAGTTCTTGTTCAGTTCTAATTCAGTTCTTGTTCAGTTTTGGTTCAGTTCTATTTCAGTTTTAGTTCAGTTCTAGATCAATTGTAGTTCAGTTTTAGTTCAGTTTTAGTTCAGTTTTAGTCCAGTTCTAGTTCAGTTCTAATTCAGTTCTTGTTCAGGTTTAGTCCAGTTTTAGTTCAGTTATAGTTCAGTTCTAATTCAGTTCTTGTTCAGTTTTAGTTTAGTTTTAGTTCAGTTCTAATTCAGTTCTTGTTCAGTTTTAGTTTAGTTCCAGTTCAGTTTTAGTTCAGTTCTAGTTCAGTTCTAGTTAAGTTTTAGTTCAGTTCTAGTTCTAGTTCAGCTCAGTTCTAGTTCAGTTCCTGCCATTTTTAGTTCTTGTGTATTAGATTTCTCATGAAAAATTCATTCTTCCTTCTCTCAATAAAACTGTCACTTTTAATTTATAAAAAACCAAACTTTTACTTTTGTTGTTGTTGTTGTTGTTGTTGATGATGCCCATCAACTGTAATTGAAATTAACATAATGATGTGACTAAACAACACAATTTCCTAATTCCCCAAAGGATCTTATACGCAACATAAAAATAAAATAAAATAAAACAACAAATTATTATACACCCTGAATATGAATACATATAAAAAAAGGAGGTGTAAACTTACACCAGATAATATTAACATTATAACAGTCTCTCTAACCCCCCTCCACCACCCCTCCCCCAATTTCTCTTAAAATAACTTTGTTGTTATTTTGTCACACTTTATTAGTGATGAAAAGGGAAACAACAACATCTCCTGAGTACTTGACTTAGAACATAAGTTTTAGAGATAAACATCTTGTATTATCGTTATATCTACATTTTAAGCTTATTAATGAAATAAAGGAAAATATATAAAATTATTATATTTAATTTTATAAAACACTTCCCATTCTGGATTTCAAGAAAACGAAGCTTTTGAAAGTATGTGAATGAAGAGGGTGTTTCAGCAGAAGGAGAGAAAGAGAGTCATTTCCTCCCCTAAAAGTAGACAAGTATTTATTAGCACTTTATGTTTCTATTATGGAATTGTGGCTTTGAGGATTTGTTTTTTCCTTTTCTCGTTATGGTTTTTTGGAATTTATGAGTCTCTGGAGTATAAATTAACACTTATAATTCAGTTGATTCTTTTTTTGTGATTTTTTTAAGGACATAAACAGATGTCTTTTTAACAGCAGCAGTAGAGGAGAGTTCATTTAAATGATTTTTAAGTTTAAGGATTTTAATCATGTTTTATTGATTTTTTTTTTGTTCAATTTTTTCTTCATTTCAATTTTTTTATAAATTTTCCTAAAATTATAAACAATTTCTTTTAGGTCTCATAAAAAAAACCTTAAAAATTAAATAAACACATGTAAACATTCGGTAATATGAAACTCATTGTTTTGTGTGTGTATGTGTGTGCGTTTATTGACTGACCAATTCACTTTGATAGATAAAAATTAAACAAAAATAAATAAAATTATATCAACAATTTGTTTATATATTTTTTTCCTTCATTAAAAAAAACAACAACATAAATCGAACAGTTGTTAAACAATCTCGATATTTGTATGCAAAAAGTGTGTGTGTGTGTATTTTTAAAAAAGAATCAATATTTTTCAGGAAATTTGACACTCCGATTTGAAGAAAACACGCATAAAGTTAAAAAGAAAATTCTCATAAAATAAAAATAAAAATAAATAAATAAATAAAATTTGCAATAAATAAACAAATAAATATTTAAAAATTTTATAAAAAAAACAATAATTATTAAATTATTTGTTAAGTGGCCAGATAAGATTCAAATAATAAGAGATTAAAAGCTAATGAAAGAATTAAATTAGGACTGAATTAGAACTGAACAAGAACTGAACTAGAAATGAATTAGAACTGAATTAGAACTGAACTAGAACTGAACTAGAACTGAACTAAAACTGAACTAAAACTGAACTAAAACTGAACTAAACTAAAACTGAACTAGAACTGAACTAGAACTGAACTTGAATTGAACTAGAACTGAACTAAAACTGAACTAGAACTGTACTTAAACTGAACTAAAACTGAACTACAACTAAACTAAAACTGAACTAGAACTGAACTAGAACTGAACTTGAATTGAACTAGAACTGAACTAAAACTGAATTAGAACTGAATTAGAACTGAACTAGAACTGAACCAAAACTGAACTAAAACTGAACTAAAACTGAACTAAAACTGAACTAAAACTGAAACTGAACTAAAACTGAACTAAAACTGAACAAGAACTGAACTAAAACTGAATTAGAACTGAACTAGAACTGTACTTGAACTGAACTAAAACTGAACTAAAACTGAATTAGAACTGTACTTGAACTGAACTAGAACTGAACTAGAACTGAACTAAAACTGAACATGAACTGAACTAAAACTGAACTAGAACTGTGCTTGAACTGAACTAAAACTGAACTAAAACTGAACTAGAACTGAACTAAACTGAACTAAAACTGAAATAGAACTGAATTGAAGCCTGAACTGGGACTAAACTGAATCTTTTATTAAATTTGAGATAAAATTTAAATTTTTTTTAAAGATTTATACAATTTTTATAAAAAAAATATTTAAAAATACAGATTTTTTTTTCAAAATTTAAAAAATTTTTAAAAAATTTTTAAATTATTGAAAAATTTTAGAAATTAAGAAAAATCTATGAAATTTGTATATATTTTAAAAAATTATAAGTTTTAAGAAAATTTTAGAAAATTCATAAAATTTGAAGAAATTTCTGATTTTTTTTTTAAATTTACTAAATTTTCAAAAATTGTAGAATTTTAAAAAAAAAAATTATAAAATTTTGCACAATTTTGGAAATTTTCTTTTTGAACTGACATGAAGGGTATTAATGAATCTATTTCAAGCGAAAAATCCAAAAGTTATTAGAAAAAAAACCAAACATACGGATTAGTTACACTTTAATGAGGTACAAAAATTTCCTCCCCCTTTTAGAAATATTGAAGTATTGAAATAATACAGCTGGTGAGAGGGCAACAACATGAAAGGGGGGTGCACTCAAGTGCAATTATTTAATTTCAACTTTTTGAATGTTAAGCCAAAAATAACAATGTTATTAAAATGTATGAATGTATGAATAAATGAATGGATGAAACACTAATTTAATTAAAGGCTGCCAGGTTATAATAACAAACGATAATAAAACTGAAGGTGGCATACAAAACACCACCCCTTTTTCTGATACTGAGGGTCCAAAAACAAATGTTTACTCGCCCTCAAATATGATGTTCAGGAAAATGAAGAGATGACAAGAAACACGTGTTTAGTTTTTGGTGAAATAAAAAGCCTTTCCAAAGCTATTTGTCAGAGATGAAGCTATTAATATTTGCTTTACTGGTATTTCCACTTGAAATCTTCTTCATTAATTTTTTTTGATAGGAAAAATTTCTCTTAGAGATCATAAACAATCTTTTGTAAACATAGAAATTTTGACATTAACTCAAATTGACAGATAGATAAAATGTAATTTTTTTTTGTTGTTGATATGATGACACATGTTGGTAAAGGGAGAAGAATTTCACCCACCTCGTGGGTGGTAAATTTTGTATTAAAAGGAAATGTAAACTTAACACGTGTATTTTCTTTTTTACCAGGTTGTCAAGGTGAGCATGAGAAAGTGGGTAACAGGGAGTGAGAAATTAATTTTTCACTGTTTGTTTGTTTGTTGGGAATTAAATGAGGTTAAAGTTCTTAATTTTAATAAGTTGTGGGAATTAATTTTTGGGAGGTTTTCAAAAAGGTTTCAAATGATTAAGGATTTCATTAAAATAAACAAGAAATTAATTAAAAAATTATAATAAATTTTAAAACTTATTTTTTATATTTTTTTCAAAACTTGTTTAAGATTTTTAAACATTTTTCAAAATTCCCTTAATGACCTTTGACATTTTGTAAGGCCAATTAAGTGCCTTGTCACAAATTTTTCTCATTTTTATTAAAAGAAACCTTAAATAAATTGTTTTTAAGAAAATTTCTTCTAAAGATTATCAGCGACTTGTTTTTCTCCTTAAATTTAAAGGGAGAAAATTGCACTTTTTGTTGCATTTTTTTTTTGGAAAATATCCTTGTTAAGGACATGTAAAGCTACCTTTTACAAAACTCATACATTGTTAACTATAATTTTTCAAAGGTTTCTTTTTATAGGACTGAACAAAAAAGGCACAAAAAATTGTTGTAAAATGAAAAAAAAAGTATCATATTACATGACATACCTTTTTATGGTTGCACATGATATTTTTTCTCAAACAATAATTTTGTTTTATTGCCAAAAGGGAACTATTTTGTGAATGAAAAATATTTAGGTGCAAAAAGAAAATCATAAAAATGAAATAATTCTTTTTTCTAGACACGATTTCCTAAATTGTTTATAATTGTAAAATATCAACATTTTTAAAGTCTAAATATTTGCAGCTATATGAGATCCTAAGTAGTACTAAATTTAGGACCAAATTTCCAAAAATTAGTACTCTTATTTTTAATTATCTTTTCCATCTTAATCAAAAATATAATTTTTTATACAGGAAAGACACTCGGACAGACATTATGGCATCACTGCAGCAAGCTTGAAAAAGCTGTTCGTTATAACAAAAAGTACCATTATAGATCCTCCTTTTTGGTACTTTATAAATATCGGTACACAAAATATATCTTATTACAATTTTAACATTCATTTCAAATCTCTGTCTAACAGCTTTTTTTCAAGATTTATAATACGGACGGACAGACGGACGTTATAAAATCCGTTGAGTTCTATATAGATGATCGGCAGATATACCCTTTAATAGAGTAATAAATCTCAATTTTTCTACACTAAATATACTAGAAAAAAACAGATTTATAATTCAAATAGAATCATTTATAGTTGAATTACAAAAATAGTAAGGATGGACATAAGGACGGACATCATGGAATCTCATGAGCAAGAAATAAAAATTTATTGTAATACTTTAAGATACCTTGATATCTTATAATTTTATCGTTGTAATTATTTTGTCCAATAATCATAATAACAATTCCCATATTAAAGCTTTAAACATGTCTTCACTATTATTAATTTATACTTTAAATACAAAGTACAAAATTCATAAGGGTAAACAGACGGACAGATGGACGGACATAATAGAATCGCTTTTCCAAAAGCTTTAATATTAAAACAACATGTGAATATAGACAAATAGGCTACAATTTCAGGGCTTTATAAATAATTATTTTTTCAATTAGATTATGTATCAATCAGATTAGATTTCGTTGTTTAGAAATGTTTGTTAGATAAAGTAGAAACTTTACATAGAAGGACAGACGGACAGATGTAATAAAATCGATTTTGGAAAAGCTAATAATATAAATGTAACTAATAAAATTAAGGAAATAAACTACAATTTTAGTCCTTTGAAGTAACCAAAATTTTGGTTAATCTTACATCTTCATTATATCTAAAATATATTAATTAATTATAAAAGTAGAAAATTTGCCTTGACAGACAGACAGACGGACGTAATAAAATGCTTTAAGTAGAACGAATAATCTAAAATTTTAATTGTTGAATAGCAGCATAAATCACAATTTTAGCGTTTTATTTAAAAGGCTTCAAATATGTGTTTTAATACTGATTATGATATCTTTATTCAAAACTAAAATTAAAATATATGTATCATTATGTACAAAGTTTACCTGGAAAGACAGACGGACGGACGTAAGAAAATCACTCTGTGCAGAGTTAATAAACTGAACCTAACACATCAAAATAGACTGATAAATCACTATTTCATATCTTTATTAAAATAAACAAAAATTCATTTTTGTATTCCTTAGGATTCTTTCATTCGTAATCACAATTAATATATAATTTTTATTGTTTAAGGAAAAGTTAATATGAACAGACGGAAGGACGGACATTATTAAGGCAATTCTAACAGATATTTTAAAAAGTTTTTGATATGCCTAGATTGGGTTTTATATATATATATATATTAGCAGATTACAAATTTCAGCTAAAGTTTAAATAAAGTCTATAAAAAATTATTGCTGAAATTAGTATCTATTGACATAATTTAAATACAAATGATATTAAGAAGGTAAGGACAGACAGATGGATGGACATTATTGAATCTGTTCCAATAGAGGTAATTAAATAATTTTAATTTTTTTGGTTAGGAAAATATGTCACTATTTTGCCAAATAATATGAATATGTTTCAAAAAATTTCAAATAGTAGAATTAATATTCATATTGTTAAAGATGATTAGAATTCTAATAGTATTTGTATGGTAAAACCAAACAGAAGGACGGACATTATTAAGTCTGTACTAATAGAGATTATTAAATGATTTTGATATTTTTAGTATGTAAAATTATTTAGTATTTCACAATATGAAAATTATTGAAAATATTCACAATAGTAATACAATTATTCTCGATATTGTTGAAGATATTTAAAAAATTCTAATAAAAAAAATTTTTTTAAAGTAAAGACAGACGGAAGGACGGACATTTTTAACTCATTTAAAGAAGATATGTTTAAAAGTTTTAAATATCTCTATATAGCAAAATATATCAGCAATATATGTTTTATAAAAAAGTTATAAATCATTCACAATTATTTACCAAAAAATCACAATAGTAGTAAAACTATTTTCTAAATTTATGAGATAAATTAAATATAAAGTTTTTCTATATTGAAAAGACAGAAGAATGGACGGACATTATTAAGTCTCTTAAAAAAGAGATTTTGAAAGTTTGAAACATGTTTAGACAGGAGATTATAACAACATATACATTTGATAAAGAAGAGAAAACATCCATTTGCAATAGTTTTCAAAATGATTAGAAATAATTAAAAAATTAATTATAAAAGTATTTGCATGGTAAAGACAGACAGACGGACATTATTAAACCATTAAAATAAAAAATATTTTAAAGTTTTTCTTATTTCCAAAATGAACAAGGTATCAGTATTTAAGCGTAATATAACTTTTTTCAATAAACTTTAAAAATTTACAAATATTTTACAAAATATTTGAAGTAGTTGAAATCATTTCAAAATCAAAAGAGTATAGAAAATTGAAAGACAGACAGAAGGACGGACATGTTTGAACTACTTCAAAAAGAGATTATTAAATGATTTTTAATATTTTTAGTTAGAAAAATAGAACAATATATTATAGTCATATTAATATGAGGTAAAATTATCCATTCCTAATAAATATAGAATTATTTTCGAAATTATTAAAAGTAATTGAAAAGACAAAAAGTCAAAATGTTGATGCATGCAGACAGATGGACAGACATTATTTAAATATTTTAAAATAATATTATTAGCAAAATTTAATAGTTTTAAATAGAGTTATTTATTAGTGTTTTATTACAATAAAAATAATAAGAAATAATCTTAAAATTTCATTCCATATCGGTATTAGACTGTTTGTGAATTTTTAAAATTAAGTGTTAAAATAAACATTTATATGGAAGGAAAGACGGCAGGACAGACATTTTTTCTTAGTTAAAATCGAAGATTTTAAGTCGATTTTTCTATGACAAGAGAGCACAATAAGTCCAGATCTTAATAATTTATAAATATTTTAAAAATTTAATTTACCTTTGACTGGGTTAATAATAATTCTGAATGATTTTTTTTATACATTATGCAGTTTCAATATTATTTTCAATTTTCAAAAAATTTGAGGTTATGTCCGTATTTCATTTTCAATATTAATTTTTATTTTTAATTTAAAGAATTTCAATTAAATAATATTTTCAATTAAAATTTTAAATAAATATTTATTATATTGAATTCTTTATATATTTAGCAAACATATTTTTTAATATACAAATGCTGTTGCGCCCGACAACTGTCACATCAAAGTGTAAATGACATATGTTTGACAGACAGCTAAAGTGTTAAGATTACAATGTTTTCTAATGAAATCGAAAAAAAAAATGGTTTTCATTTTTAAAAATTTTTAAGAAAAAATTAAAACAAATGAGTTAAATGTAAAAATAAAACAAATTATTTCTATTAATACTTTTTTTTGTTAGTTTTGAAAATAAAGTATCATTATAAACTTGTCATAATTTATTTGACATTTAAGAAAAAATAATTGTTGAAAAATTCCTTGAATTTTTAATAGATTTTCCTGTTTAAAATTAAATTATTAAATAAAGAGGAAAATAGTTTTTTGTGGGGTTTTGTGATTAATAATTTGACAGTTTCCCGAAAAGAGAACACATTTTAAAAGAAAAACATTTACAGCTAAATAAATAACTCAAAACCTCAAAAAGAGCAACACTTTTAATTTTATTTAAAATTTTAATTTTAAAATTAAAAAATAATCATTTCCCCTTTTTCTGATTTGAGAGAATGAAAAAGGTGTAGGTCATGTTGACAACTCTTTGACATTTGGCGCTCTTTAAGATGTTTCAATTCTCTACACTTGTCATTCATTTAGACATCTGACACATGCTCAACAGATAACAGCAACAATGATGCTAAATATATGCTCATGTATGTGTATGAGTATGAGTATGTGAATAAAAGAATACAATTATTTTCAATGTAAATAAGTCTGTTGCACTTCATTGAAGGTAACGTTTACATTTCCGGCTTAATAATAAGTATATGCTTGAATTTAAGTAAATATTCTTATAAACTAGAAATATAGCATTATCTGTAGTTATAGTTAAAATGACATTATGAATAAAAATCATATGTACTAGAACGTCTGGGAGAGCTGTCAATCATTAAATAATCAGTTTTAGTTGAAAATTTAATACTTTTTTTCAAATCTTCTTTAAAGCAATAAAAATTCAGAAAAAAATATTACAATGTAGAAAATTTTGCCTTAAAATATCTCTGGAATTAGAAATTTTGCCTGCTTCTCTAGAAATGAACTTTTATATTTTCCAAAAATCAATTCAGCTTTTAAAGCGAATTGATTCTCCAATACTCATCCTTTTAAAATTTATAACCCAAATAAATCACACTTTCTTTAAGTGGATTCATATAATTAAACGAATTTTCATTAAGTATATATTTCTGATATCTTTATCATCTCTGCGAATATTAAAATCGATTTAATATCTTCATATATAACAGTTTAAAAGTGTCCGTCCGTATGTCCATCCATAATTAATAACAAATATTTTCATTATTTATAATAATTTCAAAGATTTTTTGTGGAACCATTTTGGGAGTCAAAATTATAACATTTTTATAATATTTCTATTGGGCAAACATGTCATTCTATTATAGTATTCAAAAATTGGGAAATTGAATTTATTATCCTTTTCCAAAGCAATTTGATCATGTCTGTCCTTCTGTCTGTCTTTATTATTATTTAAAAATTTAATTTAAATATATTTTTTAAATATTTAAATGAGGATCTCGTACTTGAAAATGAGAGAAAGTATTATAAAATGATTAATTACATACAATATTTTGACCTATTGCTCTCTTCATGAGTGTAACTTGTGACTAACGATCATCAACAGAAGCTACTGTATCACGTCCGTCCGTACGTCTGTCTCTACAATTTTAGTAATTTAAATTATGACAAAAATTGTGAAGTGAGGAAATTATTATAATTTTATGGCAAATTTTATATAATAAACAATATTCTGACTTATTTCTCCCTATATATTTTGTAACCTTTGCCTTCCAATTACTGGCTGAAGCGACTATATTATGTCCATCCCTTCGTCTGTCCATATAAAACTAAGAATATTTTAATTTTATATTTAATATCATTTAAACAAATGTGAAGAAATAAGGAAATATCTTTTTATGCACAACATGATGGCTTATGGCTCTCTTCATGATGATTTATTTCTCTCTTTCGATCACTGAAGTCTGTATTACGTCCGATCATCCATAGAATTGCAAAAATAAATCTGATGAAAAATCTTGCGGACTAAATTTGTTCCTTATTGTTTCCACTTTTATTCCATTTAATTTTTACTACCCTCGGTCCGATTTTTTTTCGAGACCAGAATTGTTAGTTCATAATCCCGTCATTGGATAAAGCAATTGCTTTCTAACATTTTAGAAAAGCTTATTAATAATGTCCTTTCGTTCATTAATGTTTCTTTCTTATTACAACTATTGATCAATATATTGGACCCTAATTATTCCTTTATTATTCAGAAAAAGTTGCGTTTTGGGTCAATGTTTATAACTGATAGAATATTGGTCTCTTAGCTTTAATTTTGTCATAAGAATCGATTCATAATTTCTAACTATATCCATTTTATAGCGTCCGTCCATCCGTCCGTCTGTATTAAATTAATACTTTTTAAAAAACATTGTGTCACTATATAGAATTCATTTCAATTTCTCTCTGTTCCGATCAGAATATTTTTGTTGTTGTTAAAGAATATGGAGGAGGATTAAAGGAAATATAGTTGTATGAATTCATTTCCCCCCAATTTTCAGTTACCAGAACAGTGTACTTTCATCTGGATGTATGTATTTTTCATTTTTTTTCTCTATTTTATATCTTATTTTGAGTCATTATCAGGAAATAGAATACTTTGGACTGATATTTAAATGCTTCGCAAAAAAATAACCTCTTTATCAGCTTTTTTTTGTTAATTGAATGAACTTTCAACAAACCCAATTTTAAAGTTTCCTTCTTTCCGTCCGTCATGTATCAAAAAATGAGATCTTGCGATTTTAACCTAATTATACATCATTATTTTCCACTTGTTATACTTCAGATCAAAATTTATAATTATCAGAAAACTTATAGCATTATGAAACAATTTCTGATTACAAGAATCAAGATGAAATTTTTAACTAAAACGATTTAAAGGTATCCGTCCTTCCGTCTGTCCTTTAATTAAATTTTTTCTCTGTAATTCTAAAGTGGACCACTAGGTAAAGCTTCGATTCTTCATTACTGAGCATATATACTTGCACTGATATTTGGAATTTGCAAAATATAAACTATATATTATTATAATTTCCGATTTGGAATCTTGTACAAAATCTATTTATTACTTTATAACACGATTTTAGTAAATGCAATAGATGATTATTGGGAGCATGATTTTTATAAGCTTTAAGGTGCATTATTTAAAGTTGGTGCAGATTTTAAAATATAGCTTTATAGACCTATATTTTGGCAAGAAAAATCAAGTTGTAATTGTTAAACTACAACCATTTAAACTTGCCCGTCTTTCTGTCTGTCAGTTAATTTATTTTTCTTTTTCTCAGTAATCAGAAAATGTATAACAGTTAAGAGCTTGACTATATATTCGTTATTGGGACTATATTAAAATTGTTATTGGCAAAATCAAATCAGTCCAGATCATCTACTCCAAATATCAAAATTAACTTATTATACAGCGCTCATTTGTCTGTCGTTGATATATTTTATGCAGCCTTAAAATATTATTATTAGGGAGTCTCGATTTGTAAGCTTTCCTGATTAGTTCTTAAATAAAAAATATAGCTAAATGGACCTGTTTTTGTTTACAAAATCAAGTTGTAATTTTTAACTATTTAAACATGTCAGTCCATCTGTTACAGTGTCCATCCGTCTGTTCGATAAAAATACTATAATTATTCGTTTTATACTTTTATGCCAGAAATAATTCTTTGGGTTCATGATTTTGTTAGCTTTTTTGGGCTTTATATTGAACTTTATTACTAACTTTTATACTCTATGAAAATACGGCTTTATGAACTTATTTCTGGCTTTAGAAACTAACTTATAACTTTATACTTTAACTAATTAAACGTGTCTGTCCTTACGTCTGTCTGTTAATTTATTTTTTCTTACTGATTAAAAAATTAGACTAAATAATACATTTTATTTAGGATGGATGATATATAATGCTTTGGACCGATCATTTTTATTTTTATATTTTATTACATATCTTATGATATGATTGTCAACTTAAAATCTCTTAGTAAATAAGTTTAAAAGTTTCCATCTGTCCATTAACATCTAAATTGAATTTTATTGTTTCAAAAATCGGGGCCCCATATTTTTTACTTTAACTGGGTGCAATATGAAATTCTAGTACCAATTTTTTAGGTTGTTAAAAATATGGCTTAATGCGCTATTTTTGCCTTTAAAAAGCGTTTTATAGTGTTTCACGAAAACAATTTTTTGATGTCTGTCTGTCCGTCCGTCTGTCTTTTTTTTATGCTCGTTTTTTTTAATTAAAAAAAATCTAATTTAAGGTCAAAGTTCATAGGGGTTTTTAGAGCTTTAAAAGCTTAAATTAAGGGTTCATTAATTTTCATAATTTTATTTCAAATATTTTCTCTAATTTTCTGTCATTTTTTTTCTTTAATTTCTTTATAAATTGTTTGCTGGGTTCTAGTTTTTCTTCTCTTGTCCTTTTTTTTATCCTTTTTAATCCTGCTTTTAGATCATTTTTGTCCTTTTAAACCTTATTTTGTATAAATATTATGTTTAAGCTGTTTAAATCAAAACCTGTAGACTAGTTTAAATTTTGCAAAAACTAAAGCCTCTAGAATTAGAGCGTTTTTACCATATTTTAAGGCGACATTTTGTGCAAAGGATCACAAAAGTCTAGCAAACGATTTAAGGACGAAAATTTACATAATGTTTTAAGAATTGAAGTCCTAATCCCAGATAATTACAATGACAAACAAAAAATAGACATAGATTTTTGCTTTAAAGAACGGAAAAAGGATTAACAGGACCAAAAGGAAGACAAAAATTTTTTTCAAAATCCATTTTGATGATGATGATTTGCTCTTTTTGTTAAAATTTTAATTTTAAAACAAAAGAAATTTAATATTTCTATTTTTTTTTTTTTTCGAAATATCAATTTCAAATTTAAAGGAAATTTTTAGAAAAAAAAATTATTGATTTTTAAGCAAAAATTTTACTGCCATTATTTTTGTGCAAAAAAAAAATCTATGAAAATTCTATTTTTTTATTTTTAGTCTTTTTTCCAATATTTTACTCTATTGAGGGTCATTGCTTTAATTTTCAACCTTTTTATGAAGTATCAATTACATTTATGTCTGGTCTATATTTTATTGGGGTTTTTGATTTCATGTTATTTTTATTTTTATTATTATTTTTTTTCTATTCTCTCAACTTGATTTGTAATTAATCTGTTGTTCATTTTTATGTGTTTTTATACCCTACACCAACACAAGTGGTAAAGTGGGTATATTAACTTTGTCATTTCGTATGTAACGATAGAAAGAAATCATTTCAGGCCCTAAAATGTTTATATATTCTTGCATCAAATCAAAATCAGAGTCGATTTAGTTAGGTCCATCCGTCTGTCTGTCCGTCTCTCCGTCTGTTTGTCTGTCTATCTGTCCGTCTGTTGTCATTTCGTATGTAACGCTAAGAAGAAATCATTTCAGGCCCTAAAATGTTTATATATTCTTGCATCAAATCAAAATCAGAGTTGATTTAGTTAGGTCCACCCGTCTGTCTGTATGTCTGTCCGTCTCTCCGTCTGTTTGTCTGTCTATCTGTCCGTCTGTTGTCATTTCGTATGTAACGCTAAGAAGAAATCATTTCAGGCCCTAAAATGTTTATATATTCTTGCATCAAATCAAAATCAGAGTCGATTTAGTTAGGTCCACCCGTCTGTCTGTCTGTCTCTCCGTCTGTTTGTCTGTTTGTCTGTCTATCTGTCCGTCTGTTGTCATTTCGTATGTAACGCTAAAAAGAAATCATTTTAGGCCCTAAAATGTTTATATATTCTTGCATCAAATCAAAATCAAAGTCGATTTAGTTAGGTCCACCCGTCTGTCTGTATGTCTGTCTGTATGTCTGTCCGTCTCTCCGTCTGTTTGTCTGTCTATCTGTCGTCTGTTGTCATTTCGTATGTAACGCTAAAAAGAAATCATTTTAGGCCCTAAAATGTTTATATATTCTTGCATCAAATCAAAATCAGAGTCGATTTAGTTAGGTCCACCCGTCTGTCTGTATGTCTGTCCGTCTCTCCGTCTGTTTGTCTGTCTATCTGTCCGTCCGTTGTCATTTCGTATGTAACGCTAAAAAGAAATCATTTTAGGCCCTAAAATGTTTATATATTCTTGCATCAAATCAAAATCAAGTCGATTTAGTTAGGTCCACCCGTCTGTCTGTATGCCTGTCCGTCTCTCCGTCTGTTGTCTGTCTATCTGTCCGTCTGTTGTCATTTCGTATGTAACGCTAAAAAGAAATCATTTTAGGCCCTAAAATGTTTATATATTATTGATCAAATCAAATCAGAGTCGATTTAGTTAGGTCCACCCGTCTGTCTGTCTGTCTCTCCGTCTGTTTGTCTGTTTGTCTGTCTATCTGTCCGTCTGTTGTCATTCGTATGTAACGCTAAAAAGAATCATTTTAGGCCCTAAAATGTTTATATATTCTTGCATCAAATCAAAATCAAAGTCGATTTAGTTAGGTCCACCCGTCTGTCTGTATGTCTGTCTGTATGTCTGTCCGTCTCTCCGTCTGTTTGTCTGTCTATCTGTCCGTCTGTTGTCATTTCGTATGTAACGCTAAAAAGAAATCATTTTAGGCCCTAAAATGTTTATATATTCTTGCATCAAATCAAAATCAGAGTCGATTTAGTTAGGTCCACCCGTCTGTCTGTCTGTCTCTCCGTCTGTTTGTCTGTTTGTCTGTCTATCTGTCCGTCTGTTGTCATTTCGTATGTAACGCTAAGAAGAAATCATTTCAAAATGTTTATATATTCTTGCATCAAATCAAAATCAGAGTTGATTTAGTTATGCCAGTCTGACTGTCCGTCTGTCTGTCTGTCTGTCTGTCTGTCTGTCTGTCTGAATGTCTGTCTGTCCGTCTATCTGTTCTTCTGTCTATCTGTTGTTGGCACTCTCACATCCACAATAATTGACGGAGCTCAATGAAATTTGGCCTAAGTATTTGTTATGGTCCTAAGAAGTTTTTTATTTAAACCCAGCAAAATCGATTTAGTATATTAAAAGATATTGACCGATATCTGAGGCAAACTCTAAGTTCAAGCAAACAAACTTTCGCAAAATTATCAATCATAAATCGACAAATAAGAATGAAATTTTGCTTTTTTTCACACACATTTGCCCTTCATTTGGAGGGTATTGAAGATTCGGTATAGACGAATATAGAATCTTTATTTTATTTCATGTTTTATTTTTCATGATGTTTGTTTCCTTATTGATGAAAAACCCGCAGCAAAAAATTTTCTAAAGAATAGAAAAATGGAAAACCAAATGTTTCTTTTTTGAAGAAAATAAATAATATTTTATAATTTTTAGTTAGATTTATTGTGGATTTTTGGCTTAAAATAAAAACTAAAATTTTGGTTTGATTTTTCTAAGGGTTTCTTTCACATAATTTTCGTTATTATTAATGTGTGGCAAGGCCACCTGGTGGCCAAAGGCTGATATCAAATTTCATAAACCAATATAATGAAAACTAATCCTTTACTATTGATTTGAAAAAAAAATAAGGGAGTAAATTGTGTTACTAACACCCTCATTTTGGAAAAAAAACAACTTTTATCAAAAATATTTTTGCCAAACACAATTTTCAAAAACTTTAAAGCAAACTGATCGTTTTTGTAAACCAAACTGATCCTTTTTGTTCAAATCCTTCGAATCCTTATTTCCTTTCATAATTATCCTCTTTTAAATCCTTAAGCCATAGAAATTATGTCGAATATCAAAACTTCAGTGTAAAACTAATCCCTGTCACCATCCGTCGCCTTCATCTAAAATGCTCTAATTCCTAAGGTTTTCCTTCAACAATTTGAAATGGTCTTTATTCTTTTTTAAAACCGGCTTAAGCATAATATTTACTCAAAATAATAGTTAAAATATGAAAACAGAGCAAATTTCAATCCCAAAAAGTAAAGACTAAAAGTGAAAAAAATTACATTTAAAAACTAAGTTTAAAGATAAATTTTGACCCGAAAAAGAAAATCAAAAATATTTTTAGCACCTGAAAGCTTGAAAAATTAATTTATTTGAATCAAATCCTTTATTTTAGCTTAAAAAGTTTTTTCCTTAGCCACATCCTAACGTCCGTCCTTCTGTCCGCTTGTTAAAAACTTTTCAAAGAAATTATTCATCATATCTCCTTTCAAGTTACCCTCACAAATAAGCAAAATATTGCAAACTTCCACAAAATTTTTAATACAATGAATTTGTAATCCTCTAGGCTAAATTCTCACAAACCCTTCAACTTCAAAACACTAAACTAAACTTTAAAACCGTGTCCCTCCGTCTGTTCCTTCATTTTTATAAAATTTTTGATTTCTAAAATTTTGAAATAGTCTGTCTTTAATTAGTTCTATTTTTAGCCGAACTAAACATGACTTTATAAAAACAATTACTCTGCACCGATAGCTAGTCCATTTCTCTATAATTCCATATATAACCAATTCTCCAAATTTAATCAAGTCACTTTTAACAATGTCCGTCCTTCTGTCTGCTTAATCAAAAAACCTAATAATTTAAATTTTTTATTAACATTTCCCTTACAATTTCATCTAAATATTAAGAAAAGTACTATATTTGTGATATTGTTTCAAAAGCATAAAATTACATATCAATTTATGTCACATCAGGTTTAATAAAATCCTAATAATTTTCACACAACCGAATTTCATAAAGTCCGTCCTTCCGTCATTCTAGCAGATATAATCTTGATATGAAATTTTCTCTTAATACTTTGAAATAACTTTATTGTCAAATGAGGATAATTGTAATGTTTGATGGAGAAATTTTTAAGGTAAATAAAAGAGGACCAAATTGAGCACTTTAACTAGTTATCATTGTTAATAAGATGTAAATTTATTGATTCAACAATGTCTGTCAGTCTGTCCTTCCATACAAATATTTTGTTCATAATTTTAAAATCATTCTAAAAGAAAATTTGATCGTAAATTTTCTTTTAAATAAAAAAAAATTCCCTTCAAAGAAGAAAATTTTCTCTTAATCAAAAAATTATCAAAAGGTCTTTAAACCGAAATAAATCGTATTTATCTCATAATAAGAGATATATCGCAAATTGTCTCTTAATCAAAAAGGTTTTCTTAATGAAGAATTGTTCTAAAAATTTTCTGTTTATCAATTTACAATAAAATTTATCGTAAATTTCTCTAACAAAAAATTTATCTTTTTCTTTATTGAAAAGTTTCCTTTTCAAAAAAAATTATCTGAAGTTTTCACTTAATGAAAATTTATCAGAAATTTTAACTTTAACGAAAATTAATTAGAAATTTTCTCTTAAACAAAAATTATTAGAAATTTTCTCTTAAATGAAAATTAATTAGAATTTCTCTTAAACGAAAATAAATTAGAAATTTCTCTTTAACGAAAATTCATTTCGAAAATTTTCTCTTAAACGAAAATTAATTAAAAATTTTCTCTTAAAGGAAAATTAATTAGAATTTTTCTCTTAAACTAAAATTCATTAGAAATTTTCTCTTAAACGAAAATTTATTAGAAATTTTCTCTTAAAGGAAAATTTATTAAAAATTTTCTCTAAAGGAAAATTTATTAAAAATTTTCTCTTAAACGAAAATTTATTAAAAATTTTCTCTAAACGAAATTTATTAGAAATTTTCTCTAAAATGGAAATTTATAAAAAATTTTCTCTTAAATAAAAATTTACAGGAAATTTTCTCTTAAATAAAAATTTATGGAAAATTTTCTCTTAAATATAAATTTATGGAAAATTTTCTCTTAAATAAAAATTTATAGAAAATTTTAAACGAAAATTTATCAAAAATTTCTCTTAAACGAAAATTTTTCAGAAATTTTCTCTTAAATGAAAATTTATCAGAAATTTTCTTTTAAACGAAAATTTTAAGAAAATTTTCTCTTAAACGAAAATTTATAGAAATTTCTCTTAAACGAAAATTTATAGAAAAATTTTCTCTTAAATGAAAATTTATAGAAAATTTTCTCTAAATGAAAATTTATAAAAAATGTCTCTTAAATATAAATGTATTGCAAATTTCATTACAATGAAAATTTATTGTAATTTTCTTTTTGTAAAAACATTATCGTAATTTTTCTTAAATTGAAATTTATCATAAATTTTAAAAATTCAAATATTTTTGGAAATTTTCTCTTAAACTGAAACATAACCAAATGTAATCTTCACAACAGTCTATCGAAAAAATTCTCTTATTCAAGATCTTTAATTTATAGTAAATTTTATATTAAACAAAAGTTGCTCTTATATTTTCCCTTGAAAAAATTGGTGAAAAACTTTTTCTGAAACTAAATTTTCCCAATTTCCATTAAATCCAAAATTTATGGCATATTTTTCTATAATAAAAAAAAATTAAATTACATTATTCCCAAAACACCGGCCTTCATTATCTCAATTTCCGTTAATTAACACTCTTCACTCACTTTCATACACTTTCAAAAACTCTCAAATCTCTTCTCAATGTGAGCAAAGAGAAAAATTCTCACTCATTTGAATACACATAAAATCTGTAGCAACAACAACAACTACAATTGATAATAAAACGGGTATTTATCTGATGATGGCGTATTAAACAACAACAACGACAAAACATCTACATCTATACATCATTTTTTCGGCAGGTAAATTTTTATTGTTTCTTCACTACAACAACAATAAGAAAGTATCTGTGTATTATTATGTGTGACAGTGTGAGTGTCTTTTGTTGCATATTTTAGGGTGGGTTTTGAATGAAAACAAAAACTGAAATATTTCGATGATATTGGATACGCCCATTTGATCTATTTTTAAATAGACGATTTTTTTTTATTTTTCATTATTACGATTTGTAAAGAGAAATGTAATGAAAGAATTATAGAAAAAACAACACAATAAAAAACTATTGAACAACAATGTCAGGAAACTAAAAAAATGTTTGATGTCAAAAGATAATGAGGAAGTCTTGGAAGTTTTAAACAATTCAAAATACAGAAG
>PYHX02000158.1:93351983-93370608 GCA_004302925.2 Cochliomyia hominivorax | reverse complement strand
AAGAAGGTAAGGACAGACAGATGGATGGACATTATTGAATCTGTTCCAATAGAGGTAATTAAATAATTTTAATTTTTGGTTAGGAAATATGTCACTATTATGCCAAAAATAATATAAATATATTCCAAAATTTTTAATAGTAGAATTAATATTCATTATTGTTAAGATGATTAGAATACTAATAGTATTTGTATGGTAAAACCAACAGAAGGACGGACATTATTTAGTCTGTACTAATAGAGATTATTAAATGATTTTGATATTGATTTTTTTAGGTATGTAAAATTATTTAGTATTTCACAATATGAAAATTATTGAAATATTTCACAATAGTAATACATTATCTTGATATTGTTGAAGATATTTAAAATAATTCTAATACAAAAAGTTTTTTTCAAAGTAAAGACAGACGGAAGGACGGACATTTTTAACTCATTTAAAGAAGATATTTTAAAAGTTTTTAATATTTCTAGATAACAAAATATATCAGCAATATACATTTATAAAAAAAATTATAAAACATTCACAATTATTTACCAAAAAATCACAATAGTAGTAAAATATTTTCTAAATTTATGAGATTAAATTAAATATAAAGTTTTACTACATTGAAAAGACAGACGAATGGACGGACATTATTAAGTCTCTTAAAAAGAGACTTTTGAAGTTTAGGAACATGTTAGACAGGAGATTATAACAAAATATACATTTGATAAAAAAGAGAAAACATCCATTTGCAATAGTTTTCAAAATGATTAGAACAATAATTAAAATTAATTATAAAAGTATTTGCATAGTAAAGACGAGAACAGAGCATTATTAAACCATTAAATAAAAAATATTTTAAAGTTTTTCTTATTTCCAAAAGAACAGGTGTCAGTATTTAAGCGTAATATAACTTTTTCAATAAACTTAAAAATTTACAAATTTTACAAAATATTTGAAGTAGTTGAAATAATTTCAAAATCAAAAGAGTATAGAAAATTGAAAGACAGACAGAAGGACGGACATGTTGAACTACTTCAAAAAGAGATATTAAATGATTTTTAATATTTTTAGTTAGAAAATAGAACAATTATTATAGTCATATTAATATGAGGTAAAATTATCCATTCCTAATAAATATAGAATTATTTTCGAAATTATTAAAAGTAATTGAAAAGACAAAAAGTCAAAATGTTGGATACATGCAGACAGAATGGACAGACGTTATTTAAACATTTTAAAATAATATTATTAGCAAAATTTAATAGTTTTAAATAGTATTTAATTATAGTGTTTTATTACAATAAAAATAATAAGGAAATAATCTTAAAATTTCATTCCATATCGGTATTAGACTGTTTGTGAATTTTAAAATTAAGTGTTAAATAAACATTTATATGGAGGAAAGACGGCAGGACAGACATTTTTTCTTAGTAAAATCGAAGATTTTAAGTCGATTTTTCTATGACAAGGAGCACAATAAGTCCAGATCTTAATAATTTATAAATATTTTTAAAAATTTTATTACCTTTGACTGGGTTAATAATAATTCTGAATGATTTTTTTTATACATTATGCAGTTTCAATATATTTCCATTTTCAAAAAATTTGAGGTTATGTCCGTATTTCATTTTCAATATTAATTTTATTTTTAATTTAAAGAATTTCAATTAAATAATATTTTCAATTAAAATTTTAAATAAATTTTATTTATATTGAATTCTTATATATTTAGCAAACATATTTTTAATATACAAATGCTGTTGCGCCCGACAACTGTCACATCAAAGTGTAAATGACATATGTTTGACAGACAGCTAAGTGTTATTAGATTACAATGTTTTCTAATGAAATCGAAAAAAAAAATGGTTTTCATTTTTAAAAATTTTTTAAGAAAAATTAAAACAAATGAGTTAAATGTAAAAATAAAACAAATTATTTCTATTAATATTTTTTTTTTTGTTAGTTTTGAAGATAAAGTATCATTATAAACTTGTCATATTTATTTGACATTTAAGAAAAAATAATTGTTGAAAAATTCCTTGAATTTTTAATAGATTCCTGTTTAAAATTAAATTATTAAATAAAGAGGAAAATTTTTTTTGTGGGTTTTGTGATTAATAATTTGACAGTTTCCCGAAAAAAGAACACATTTTAAAGAAAAACATTTACAGCTAAATAAATAACTCAAAACCTCAAAAAGAGCCACACTTTTAATTTTATTTAAAATTTAAATTTAAAATTAAAAAATAATCATTTCCCCCTTTTTCCGATTTGAGAGAATGAAAAAGGTGTAGGTCATGTTGACAACTCTTTGACATTTGGCGCTCTTTAAGATGTTTCAATTCTCTACACTTGTCATTTCATTTAGACATCTGACACATGCTCAACAGATAACAGCAACAATGATGCTAAATATATGCATATGTGTATGCGTATGTGTATAAAAGAATACAATTATTTTCAATGTAAATAAGTCTGTTGCACTTCATTGAAGGTAACGTTTACATTTCCGGCTTAATAATAAGTATATGCATGAATTTAAGTAAATATTCTTATAAACTAGAAATATAGCATTATCTGTAGTTATAGTTAAAATGACATTATGAATAAAAATCATATGTACTAGAACGTCTGGGAGAGCTGTCAATCATTAAAATAATCAGTTTAGTTGAAAAATTTTATACTTTTTTCAAATCTTCTTTAAAGCAATAAAATTCAGAAAAAAAATATTAGAATGTAGAAAATTTTGCCTTTAAAATATCTCTGGAGTTAGAAATTTTTCAGCTTCTCTAGAAATGAAACTTTTATATTTTCCAAAAATCAATTCAGCTTTTAAAGCGAATTGATTCTCCAATACTCATCCTTTTTAAATTTTAACCAAAATAAAATCACACTTTCTTTAAGTGGATTCATATAATTAAACGAATTTTTATTAAGTATATATTTTGATATCTTTATCCTCTCTGCGAATATCAAAATCGATTTAATATCTTCATATATAACAGTTTAAAAGTGTCTGTCCGTATGTCCATCCATAATTAATAACAAATATTTTCATTATTTATAATAATTTTAAAGATTTTTTGTGGAACCATTTTGGGATCACAATTATAACATTTTTATAATATTTCTATTGGGCAAACATGTCATTCTATTATAGTATTCAAAATTGGGAAACTGAATTTATTATCATTTTCTAAAGCAATTTGATCATGTCTGTCCTTCTGTCTGTCTTATTATTATTTAAAAATTTATTTAAATATATTTTTTAAATATTTAAATGAGGATCTCGTACTTGAAAATGAGGAGAAAGTATTATAAAATTATAATTACATACAATATTTTGACCTATTGCTCTCTTCATGAGTGTAACTTGTGACTAACGATCATCAACAGAAGCTACTGTATCACGTCCGTCCGACGTCTGTCTCTACAATTTTAGTAATTTAAATTATGACAAAAATTGTGAAGTGAGGAAATTATTATAATTTTATGGCAAATTTTATATAATAAACAATATTCTGACTTATTTCTCCCTATATATTTGTAACTTTGCCTTCCAATTAATGGCTGAAGCGACTATATTATGTCCATCCCTTCGTCTGTCCATATAAAACTAAGAATATTTTAATTTTATATTTAATATCATTTAAACAAATGTGAAGAAATAAGGAAATATCTTTTTATGCACAACATGATGGCTTATGGCTCTCTTCATGATGATTTATTTCTCTCTTTCGATCACTGAGTCTGTATTACGTCGATCATCCATAGAATTGCAAAAATAAATCTGATGAAAAATCTTGCGGACTAAATTTGTCCTTATTGTTTCCACTTTTATTCATTTAATTTTTACTACCCTCGGTCCGATTTTTTTTCGAGACCAGAATTGTTAGTTCATAATCCCGTCATTGGATATAGCAATTGCTTTCTAACATTTTAGAAAAGCTTATTAATAATGTCCTTGCGTTCATTAATGTTTCTTCTTATTACAACTATTGATCAATATATTGACCCTAATTATTCCTTTATTATTCAGAAAAAGTTGCGTTTTGCGGTCAATGTTTTAAACTGATAGAATATGGTCTCTTAGCTTTAATTTTGTCATAAGAATCGATTCATATTTAACTTATCCTTTTATAGCGTCCGTCCATCCGTCCGTCTGTATTAAATTAATACTTTTAAAAAAACATTGTGTCCACTATATAGAATTCATTTCAATTTCTCTCTGTTCCGATCAGAATATTTGTTGTTGTTGTTAAAGAAATATGAGGAGGATTAAAGGAATATAGTTGTATGAATTCATTTCCCCCCCAATTTTCCAGTTACCAGAACAGTGTACTTTCATCTGGATGTATGTATTTTCATTTTTTTCTCTATTTTATATCTATTTTGAGTCATTATCAGGAAATAGATACTTTGGACTTGATATTTAAATGCTTCGCAAAAAATAACCTCTTTATCAGCTTTTTTTTGTTAATTGAATGAACTTTCAAACAACCCAATTTAACAGTTTCCTTCTTTCCGTCCTCATGTATCAAAATGAGATCTTGCGATTTTAACTAATTATACATCATTATTTTCCACTTGTTATACTTCAGATCAAAATTTATAATTGATCAGAAAACTTATAGCATTATGAAACAATTCTGATTACAGAATCAAGATTGAAATTTTAACTAAAACGATTTTAAAGGTATCCGTCCTTCCGTCTGTCCTTTAATTAAATTTTTTTCTCTGTTAATTCTAAAGTGGACCACTAGGTAAAGCTTCGATTCTTCATTACTGAGCATTGATTACTTGCACTGATATTTGGAATTTGCAAAATATAAACAATTATATTATTAATTTCCGATTTGGAATCTTGTACCAAAATCTATTTATTATTTATAACACGATTTAGTAAATGCAATAGATGATTATTGGGAGCATGATTTTTATAAGCTTTAAGGTGCATTATTTAAAGTTGGTGCAGATTTTTAAAATATAGCTTTATAGACCTATATTTTGGCAAGAAAAATCAAGTTGTAATTGTTAACTACAACCATTTAAACTTGCCCGTCTTTCTGTCTGTCAGTTAATTTATTTTTCTTTTTCTCAGTAATCAGAAAATGTATAACAGTTAAGAGCTTGACTATATATTCGTTATTGGGACTATATTAAAATTGTTATTGCAAAATCAAATCAGTCCAGATCATCTACTCCAAATATCAAAATTAACTTATTATACAGCGCTCATTTGTCTGTCCGTTGATATATTTTATGCAGCCTTAAAATATTATTATTAGGGAGTCTCGATTTTGTAAGCTTTCCTGATTAGTTCTTAAATAAAAAATATAGCTAAATGGACCTGTTTTTGTTTACAAAAATCAAGTTGTAATTTTTAACTATTTAAACATGTCAGTCCATCTGTTACAGTGTCCATCCGTCTGTTCGATAAAAATACTATAATTATTCGTTTTATACTTTTATGCCAGAAATAATTCTTTGGGTTCATGATTTTGTTAGCTTTTTTGGGCTTTATATTGAACTTTATTACCAACTTTTATACTCTATGAAATACGGCTTTATGAACTTATTTCTGGCTTTAGAACCTAACTTATAACTTATACTTTACTAATTAAACGTGTCCTGTCCTTACGTCTGTCTGTTACTTTATTTTTTCTTACTGATTAAAAAATTAGACTAAATAATACATTTTATTTAGGATGGATGATATATATGCTTTGGACCGATCATTTTTATTTTATATTTTTATTACATATTTATGATATGATTGTCAACTTAAAATCTCTTAGTAAATTAAGTTTAAAAGTTTTCCATCTGTCCATTAACATCTAAAATTGAATTTTATTGTTTCAAAATCGGGGGCCCCCGCCCCATATTTTTACTTTAACTGGGGTGCAATATGAAATTCTAGTACCAATTTTTTAGGTTGTTTAAAAACTATGGCTAATGCGCTATTTTTGCCTTTAAAAAGCGTTTTATAGTGTTTCACGAAAACAAGTTTTTTGATGTCTGTCTGTCCGTCCCGTCTGTCTTTTTTTTATGCTCGTTTTTTTTAATTAAAAAATCTAATTTAAAGGTCAAAGTTCATAGGGGTTTTTAGAGCTTTAAAAGCTTAAATTAAGGGTTCATTAATTTCATAATTTATTTCAAATATTTTCTCTATTTTCTGTTCATTTTTTTTTCTTTATTTCTTTATAAATTGTTTGCTGGGTTCTAGTTTTTCTTCTCTTGTCCTTTTTTTTATCCTTTTTAATCCTGCTTTTAGATCATTTTTGTCCTTTTAAACCTTATTTTGTATAAATATTATGTTTACAGCTGTTTAAATCAAAACACTGTAGACCTAGTTTAAAATTTTGCCAAAAACTAAAAGCCCTCTAGAATTAGAGCGTTTTAACCATATTTTAAGGCGACATTTTTGTGCAAAGGATCACAAAAGTCTAGCAAACGATTTAAGGACGAAAATTTACATAATGTTTTAAGAATTGAAGTCCTAATCCCAGATAATTACAATGACAAACAAAAAAATAGACATGATTTTTGCTTTAAAGAACGGAAAAAGGATTAACAGGAACCAAAAGGAAGACCAAAAATTTTTTTCAAAATCCATTTTGATGATGTTGATTTGCTCTTTTTGTTAAAATTTAATTTTAAAACAAAAGAAATTAATATTTCTATTTTTTTTTGTTTTTTTCGGAAAATATCAATTTCAATTTAAAGAAATTTTTAGAAAAAAAAATTATTGTATTTTTAAGCAAAAATTTTACTGCCATTATTTTTGTGCAAAAAAAAATTATGAAAATTCTATTTTTTTATTTTTAGTCCTTTTTTTCCCAATATTTTACTCTATTGAGGGTCATTGCTTTAATTTTCAACCTTTTTATGAAGTATCAATTACATTTATGTCTGGTCTATATTTTATTGGGGTTTTTGATTTCATGTTATTTTTTATTTTTATTATTATTTTTTTCTATTCTCTCAACTTGATTTGTAATTAATCTGTTGTTCATTTTTATGTGTTTTTATACCCTACAACCAACACAAGTGGTAAAGTGGGTATATTAACTTTGTCATTTCGTATGTAACGATAGAAGAATCATTTCAGGCCCTAAAATGTTTATATATTCTTGCATCAAATCAAAATCAGAGTCGATTTAGTTAGGTCCATCCGTCTGTCTGTCCGTCTCTCCGTCTGTTTGTCTGTCTATCTGTCCGTCTGTTGTCATTTCGTATGTAACGCTAAGAAGAAATCATTTCAGGCCCTAAAATGTTTATATATTCTTTGCATCAAATCAAATCAGAGTTGATTTAGTTAGGTCCACCCGTCTGTCTGTATGTCTGTCCGTCTCTCCGTCTGTTTGTCTGTCTATCTGTCCGTCTGTTGTCATTTCGTATGTAACGCTAAGAAGAAATCATTTCAGGCCCTAAAATGTTTATATATTCTTGCATCAAATCAAAATCAGAGTCGATTTAGTTAGGTCCACCCGTCTGTCTGTCTGTCTCTCCGTCTGTTTGTCTGTTTGTCTGTCTATCTGTCCGTCTGTTGTCATTTCGTATGTAACGCTAAAAAGAAATCATTTTAGGCCCTAAAATGTTTATATATTCTTGCATCAAATCAAAATCAAAGTCGATTTAGTTAGGTCCACCCGTCTGTCTGTATGTCTGTCTGTATGTCTGTCCGTCTCTCCGTCTGTTTGTCTGTCTATCTGTCCGTCTGTTGTCATTTCGTATGTAACGCTAAAAAGAAATCATTTTAGGCCCTAAAATGTTTATATATTCTTGCATCAAATCAAAATCAGAGTCGATTTAGTTAGGTCCACCCGTCTGTCTGTATGTCTGTCCGTCTCTCCGTCTGTTTGTCTGTCTATCTGTCCGTCCGTTGTCATTTCGTATGTAACGCTAAAAAGAAATCATTTTAGGCCCTAAAATGTTTATATATTCTTGCATCAAATCAAAATCAAAGTCGATTTAGTTAGGTCCACCCGTCTGTCTGTATGCCTGTCCGTCTCTCCGTCTGTTTGTCTGTCTATCTGTCCGTCTGTTGTCATTTCGTATGTAACGCTAAAAAGAAATCATTTTAGGCCCTAAAATGTTTATATATTATTGCATCAAATCAAAATCAGAGTCGATTTAGTTAGGTCCACCCGTCTGTCTGTCTGTCTCTCCGTCTGTTTGTCTGTTTGTCTGTCTATCTGTCCGTCTGTTGTCATTTCGTATGTAACGCTAAAAAGAAATCATTTTAGGCCCTAAAATGTTTATATATTCTTGCATCAAATCAAAATCAAAGTCGATTTAGTTAGGTCCACCCGTCTGTCTGTATGTCTGTCTGTATGTCTGTCCGTCTCTCCGTCTGTTTGTCTGTCTATCTGTCCGTCTGTTGTCATTTCGTATGTAACGCTAAAAAGAAATCATTTTAGGCCCTAAAATGTTTATATATTCTTGCATCAAATCAAAATCAGAGTCGATTTAGTTAGGTCCACCCGTCTGTCTGTCTGTCTCTCCGTCTGTTTGTCTGTTTGTCTGTCTATCTGTCCGTCTGTTGTCATTTCGTATGTAACGCTAAGAAGAAATCATTTCAAAATGTTTATATATTCTTGCATCAAATCAAAATCAGAGTTGATTTAGTTATGCCAGTCTGACTGTCCGTCTGTCTGTCTGTCTGTCTGTCTGTCTGTCTGTCTGAATGTCTGTCTGTCCGTCTATCTGTTCTTCTGTCTATCTGTTGTTGGCACTCTCACATCCACAATAATTGACGGAGCTCAATGAAATTTGGCCTAAGTATTTGTTATGGTCCTAAGAAGTTTTTTATTTAAACCCAGCAAAATCGATTTAGTATATTAAAAGATATTGACCGATATCTGAGGCAAACTCTAAGTTCAAGCAAACAAACTTTCGCAAAATTATCAATCATAAATCGACAAATAAGAATGAAATTTTGCTTTTTTTCACACACATTTGCCCTTCATTTGGAGGGTATTGAAGATTCGGTATAGACGAATATAGAATCTTTATTTTATTTCATGTTTTATTTTTCATGATGTTTGTTTCCTTATTGATGAAAAACCCGCAGCAAAAAATTTTCTAAAGAATAGAAAAATGGAAAACCAAATGTTTCTTTTTTGAAGAAAATAAATAATATTTTATAATTTTTAGTTAGATTTATTGTGGATTTTTGGCTTAAAATAAAAACTAAAATTTTGGTTTGATTTTTCTAAGGGTTTCTTTCACATAATTTTCGTTATTATTAATGTGTGGCAAGGCCACCTGGTGGCCAAAGGCTGATATCAAATTTCATAAACCAATATAATGAAAACTAATCCTTTACTATTGATTTGAAAAAAAATAAGGGAGTAAATTGTGTTACTAACACCCTCATTTTGGAAAAAAAACAACTTTTATCAAAAATATTTTTGCCAAACACAATTTTCAAAAACTTTAAAGCAAACTGATCGTTTTTGTAAACCAAACTGATCCTTTTTGTTCAAATCCTTCGAATCCTTATTTCCTTTCATAATTATCCTCTTTTAAATCCTTAAGCCATAGAAATTATGTCGAATATCAAAACTTCAGTGTAAAACTAATCCCTGTCACCATCCGTCGCCTTCATCTAAAATGCTCTAATTCCTAAGGTTTTCCTTCAACAATTTGAAATGGTCTTTATTCTTTTTTAAAACCGGCTTAAGCATAATATTTACTCAAAATAATAGTTAAAATATGAAAACAGAGCAAATTTCAATCCCAAAAAGTAAAGACTAAAAGTGAAAAAAATTACATTTAAAAACTAAGTTTAAAAGATAAATTTTGACCCGAAAAAGAAAATCAAAAATATTTTTAGCACCTGAAAGCTTGAAAAATTAATTTATTTGAATCAAATCCTTTATTTTAGCTTAAAAGTTTTTTTCCTTAGCCACATCCTAACGTCCGTCCTTCTGTCCGCTTGTTAAAAACTTTTCAAAGAAATTATTCATCATATCTCCTTTCAAGTTACCCTCACAAATAAGCAAAATATTGCAAACTTCCACAAAATTTTTAATACAATGAATTTGTAATCCTCTAGGCTAAATTCTCACAAACCCTTCAACTTCAAAACACTAAACTAAACTTTAAAACCGTGTCCCTCCGTCTGTTCCTTCATTTTTATAAAATTTTTTGATTTCTAAAATTTTGAAATAGTCTGTCTTTAATTAGTTCTATTTTTAGCCGAACTAAACATGACTTTATAAAAACAATTACTCTGCACCGATAGCTAGTCCATTTCTCTATAATTCCATATAATAACCAATTCTCCAAATTTAATCAAGTCACTTTAACAATGTCCGTCCTTCCGTCTGCTTAATCAAAAAACCTAATAATTTAAATTTTTTATTAACATTTCCCTTACAATTTCATCTAAATATTAAGAAAAGTACTATATTTTGTGATATTGTTTCAAAAGCATAAAATTACATATCAATTTATGTCACATCAGGTTTAATAAAAATCCTAATAATTTTCACACAACCGAATTCATAAAGTCCGTCCTTCCGTCATTCCAAGCAGATATAATCTTGATATGAAATTTTCTCTTAATACTTTGAAAATAACTTTATTGTCAAAATGAGAATAATTGTAATGTTTGATGGAGAAATTTTTAAGGTAAATAAAAGAGGACCAATTCAGACACTTTAACTGGTTATCATTGTTTAATAAGATGTAAATTTATTGAGTCAACAATGTCTGTCAGTCTGTCCTTCCATACAAATATTTTGTTCATAATTTAAAATCATTCTAAAAGAAAATTTGATCGTAAATTTTCTTTTAAATAAAAGAAAAATTCCCTTCAAAGAAGAAAATTTTCTCTTAATCAAAAAATTATCAAAAGGTCTTTAAACCGAAATAAATCGTATTTATCTCATAATAAGAGATATATCGCAAATTGTCTCTTAATCAAAAAGGTTTTCTTAATGAAGAATTGTTCTAAAATTTTCTGTTTATCAATTTACAATAAAATTTATCGTAAATTTTCTCTAACAAAAAATTTATCTTTTTCTTTATTGAAAAGTTTCCTTTTCAAAAAAAATTATCTGAAGTTTTCACTTTAATGAAAATTTATCAGAAATTTTAACTTTAACGAAAATTAATTAGAAATTTTCTCTTAAACAAAAATTTATTAGAAATTTTCTCTTAAATGAAAATTAATTAGAAATTTTCTCTTAAACGAAAATAAATTAGAAATTTTCTCTTTAACGAAAATTCATTCGAAATTTTCTCTTAAACGAAAATTAATTAAAAATTTTCTCTTAAAGGAAAATTAATTAGAATTTTTCTCTTAAACTAAAATTCATTAGAAATTTTCTCTTAAACGAAAATTTATTAGAAATTTTCTCTTAAAGGAAAATTTATTAAAAATTTTCTCTTAAAGGAAAATTTATTAAAAATTTTCTCTTAAACGAAAATTTATTAAAAATTTTCTCTTAAACGAAAATTTATTAGAAATTTTCTCTAAAATGGAAATTTATAAAAAATTTTCTCTTAAATAAAAATTTACAGGAAATTTTCTCTTAAATAAAAATTTATGGAAAATTTTCTCTTAAATATAAATTTATGGAAAATTTTCTCTTAAATAAAAATTTATAGAAAATTTTAAACGAAAATTTATCAAAAATTTTCTCTTAAACGAAAATTTTTCAGAAATTTTCTCTTAAATGAAAATTTATCAGAAATTTTCTTTTAAACGAAAATTTTAAGAAAATTTTCTCTTAAACGAAAATTTATAGAAAATTTTCTCTTAAACGAAAATTTATAGAAAATTTTCTCTTAAATGAAAATTTATAGAAAATTTTCTCTTAAATGAAAATTTATAAAAAATGTCTCTTAAATATAAATGTATTGCAAATTTCATCTACAATGAAAATTTATTGTAAATTTTCTTTTGTAAAAACATTTATCGTAATTTTTTCTTAAATTGAAATTTATCATAAATTTTAAACAAATTCAAATATTTTTGGAAATTTTCTCTTAAACTGAAACATAACGCAAATGTAATCTTCACAACAGTCTATCGAAAAATTTCTCTTATTCAAGATCTTAATTTATAGTAAATTTTATATTAAACAAAAGTTGCTCTTATATTTTCCCTTGAAAAAAATTGTGAAAACTTTTTCTGAAACTAAAATTTTCCACAATTTCCATTAAATCCAAAATTTATGGCATATTTTCTATAATAAAAAAATTAAATTACATTATTCCCAAAACACCGGCTTCATTATCTCAATTTCCGTTAATTAACACTCTTTCACTCACTTTCATACACTTTCAAAAACTCTCAATCTCTTCTCAATGTGAGCAAAGAGAAAAATTCTCACTCATTTGAATACACATAAAATCTGTAGCAACAACAACAACTACAATGATAATAAAACGGGTATTTATCTGATGATGGCGTATTAAACAACAACAACAACGACAAAACATCTACATCTATACATCATTTTTTCGGCAGGTAAATTTTTATTGTTTTCTTCACTACAACAACAATAAGAAAGTATCTGTGTATTATTATGTGTGACAGTGTGAGTGTCTTTTGTTGCATATTTTAGGGTGGGTTTTGAATGAAAACAAAAACTGAAATATTTCGATGATATTGGATACGCCCATTTGATCTATTTTTAAATAGACGATTTTTTTTTATTTTTTCATTATTACGATTTGTAAAGAGAAATGTAATGAAAGAATTATAGAAAAAACAACAACAATAAAAACTATTGAACAACAATGTCAGGAAACTAAAAAAATGTTTGATGTCAAAAGATAATGAGGAAGTCGTTGGAAGTTTAAACAATTCAAAATACAGAAGAGATGTAACGTGTTTCCAAATAAAAAAACGACAAAAATTCGATTACAACGATAATCAAGATGAAGAATGATGGGAAAAGTGATTATTTAGGGAAAAATTAATAAAAGAAATTAAGAAAAATTAAGTCCAGAAAAAACGGAAATCATAATAAAAAATTCTTAAGAAATTTGTTAATATTTTTAGGCAAAAAAAGGGGATTAGAAATTTTACGGATTTTTTTATTTTGAAAAAAAAAAAATACGATAAATATTTATTTTAGAAAAAAAATTAAGATTAAATTTCTTTAAAGAGAAAATTTTGCGATCAACTTTCGTTTCAAGAAAATTTACAGTTAATTTTCTTTTAAGAGAAAATTTTGTAATAACAGTTTGTTCTATAGAGAATTTACGAGAAAACTTTCCATCAGTTTTAGCTTAAGAGAAAACAATGATGAATTTTAGTTAAAAAGAAATTTTTTAATTCAAAGAAAATTTTCAATATTTTTTTCTTTAAGTAAAATTGGAATTAATTTTCATTACAGAAATATTCTCGATGAATTTTAGTTTAAGAAAAAATGTTTAATTGATTTAATTTTTGTAAAATATAATTTTGACAGTAAATTTGAACAAATTTTTTATTAAATTTACAACAAATTTTTCTTTTGGAGTAAATTTTTAATAGTTTCTTATTATTAAGAAAATTTATGATAAAAATTTGATAAATTTTCGTTTAAGAGAAAAATTTTCGATAAATTTTTGTTTAAGTGAAAATTTTCGATTATTTTCGTTTAAGCAAAAGTTTCGATAAATTTTCGTTTAAGTGAAAATTTTCGATAAATTTTTGTTTAAGGGAAAATTTTCAATAAATTTTTGTTTATGAGAAAATTTTCAATAAATTTTTATTTAAGAGAAAATTTTGAATAAATTTTTGTTTAAGAGAAAATTTTTAATAAATTTTTGTTTAAGAGAAAATTTTGAATAAATTTTTGTTTATGAGAAAATGTTCAATAAATTTTTATTTAAGAGAAAATTTTCAATAAATTTTTGTTAAAGAGAAAATTTTCGATATTTTTTTTAAGCAAGAGTTTCGATAAATTTTTGGGGAAAATTGGAAAATTTTAAGGGAAAATTTTCAATAAATTTTCGTTTAAGAGAAAATTTTCGATAAATTTTTGTTTAAGAGAAAATTTTCGATTATTTTCGTTTAAGCAAAAGTTTCGATAAATTTTCGTTAAAGTGAAAATTTTCGATAAATTTTTGTTTAAGGGAAAATTTTCAATAAATTTTTGTTTGTGAGAAAATTTTCAATAAATTTTTATTTAAAAGAAAATTTTCAATAAATTTTTGTTTATGAGAAAATTTTCAATAAATTTTTATTTAAGAGAAAATTTTGAATAAATTTTTGTTTAAGAGAAAGTTTTGAATAAATTTTTGTTTATGAGAAAATTTTCAATAAATTTTTATTTAAGAGAAAATTTTCAATAAATTTTTGTTAAAGAGAAAATTTTCGATATTTTTTTAAGCAAGAGTTTCGATAAATTTTTGGGGAAAATTGGAAAATTTTAAGGGAAAATTTTCAATAAATTTTCGTTTAAGAGAAAATTTTCGATAAATTTTCGTTTAAGAGAAAATTTTCTATAAATTTTCATTTAAGAGAAAATTTTCAATAAATTTTCGTTTAAGGGAAATTTTTCGATAAATCTTCGTTTAAGCAATAGTTTCGATAAATTTTTGTTTAAAAGAAAAATTTTTGATAAATTTTCGTTTAAGAAAAAATTTTCGATAAATTTTTGTTTAAGAGGAAATTTCGATAAATTTTCGTTTAAAAGACAACTTATGAGAATTTTTTTTATAAAATTTGTTTCAAGTTACAATTCATGATAAATTTTCGTTTAAGGCAAATTTATTAAAAATATTGGAAAATTCACGATACATTTTGGTTTCAGAGAAATTTTACAATAAATTTAAAATTAAGAGAAAACTTATAAAAATTTTTCGATTTAAAAATTTGCAATATATTTTCACTTAAGAGAAAAAATTTAAGGTAAAATAATTCCATTTAAGTTCTTTAGTGAAGTTTTAGTTCAGTTCAGTTCTGATTCAGTTCTGCTTCAGTTCTGCTTCAGTTCTATTTCATATCCGGTTCAGTTTTGGTTCAGTTCTTATTTGGTTCTAGTTCAGTTTAATTTCAGGTTTTATTTTAGGTGCCAGTTTAGATCCTAAATCAAGTTCTAGTTGAGGTTCTAGTTCAGTTCATTTCTAGCAAAAATAGTTTCCAGAAAAGTTTTTATTTGTTGTTTTTATTATTTGTTTCCATGGGGATTTAATTCTCCCCCAAACGATGTTTAACAATTTTTTTGCTCATAAATAAAATAATTTCAATTGTCATTTAATGGCTTCTTATTACGTTTAGTCGTTATTTCCATTATTTTATTATTTAAAATAAATAATGGCGCCATAATAACAATAATAAAAAAATTATTATTGTAAATGTTGGTGGGTTCCTGTACAAGTGTTACGAAAAGTGAAAAAAAAAACATTTTCAAAAAACCTAAGAAAACGTGAGTCACTTTTAGCAACAAAAAAATAAGAAGAGAAACTGCAACAGAAAGCCCCCGACCGCATTAACAGCAGTGAAACCGCAAATAATTGTAATAAAGCTAATATTTTTCTAAAACTGAAATGAACGGAATCGAAAAGAAAAGGAAATATGAATAACAAATATTTGTTAAATCACAAAATAAAGACAAAAAATCATGAAGATGTTTGAATGCTGATAATGAGAGAATCAGATGCCACAACGAGAAAAAAAGGGAACAAAAATGATTTATGACTAAAATGAAAATTTTTGTTGAACAGAAAGAAATTTTCATGAGATCAACAAAATGTTGACAAAAATCCTTTAAATGCAAAAAGAGAGAGAGAGAGAGAGGTCCTGCACAAATAACAGTTGTGCACAAATGAACAAAATAAAACGACAAAAGAAAAGAATTTATAACGAAAAAAATATTTCATTGAAATTTGAAACCTCTAAACGAACATACAAAATCCAACAACAACAACAACAACAACAACAACAGAAATAATCTTCCTCATCATTATTTCCATTTCTGGCATTAAAATCTCAAAACTGAAATTGAACAGCAGCATCGTTAGGGAATAAAGGTAAAAGGAGCATAAATAGTGGTAGTCAATGGCAACGGTAGTCCAGGACAATACACTCACTCACTCACACACACACTCACGCATACTAATACATTTGTAAAGTTTGTTCAACAAACACAAAAAGGGAAACGTTGCCAGCAACAACTAACACATACACAATAAAAGAATCCTGAAAGTGTGTTAGTGAGTTACGCAAAAAACCCCAATAGAAAAATTATAATAGAAAAATTATCTTCTAATTCACATTTACATTTGAATGAGAAAAAATCAAAGAAATACAACAACAACAACAAAATCGATTTAAACTTGACTCCCAAAAGAACTTGACAACAAACAACAACATAAAAGTGTTAAACTACAAAGAGTTGATAAATCAGAAGAAAACGACTATAATTCTTAAAATTATTTTTATTTGCAACAAAAAAAAATGTTTTCTACTTTGAAATTCATTAAAGTGAATGTAATGTGACAGGAAATCATGTGGTGGCGACCGAAGCGATGAGTGAGAGAGATGAAACAGAAAAAAAATGTATAAAAAAAACGAAACCTTAAAAATGCAAAAATATAAATAAATTTTAAAAGAATTCACACAAGTTTTTTACAAAAAAGAACTTAAATGACTTGGACTAGAACTTGTTACATTGTACATCCTAGTCCAGTTGTAGCTCATGTCTATTTAAGCTACGAAACCAGTTTCAAGATTAAACAGAAATTGATCTAAATTCAACATAAAAGTCAATTTCCAGTTCAGCTTCAACATCATTTTCCAGTACAGACTCATGATCAGATCCTAGTTTATGATCTAGCCCAGTTATAAGATCATCTTTTAGTTCACCAAACAGCCTCTAGTCCATATATAAGATCAGTCCCTCACATTAAATTTTCAAAGTTCGCAATCAACATCAGTTTCTAGTCCATTGATCGATCAGTTGGTAATAAAATTTTAAGATCGCCTTAAGGATCAGTTTATAAGACACGATCAAAATCAAATTCTAGTCCCACAATTAAAGCAGGTTTTTCAAAATCACCATCAACTTCTGGTTTATCTGTAAGATCAGTCTCAAGATCATTTTAAAGTTCAGCTTCAAGAGTAAACTACAGTTTCAACATCAGTTCCCAGTTTATGATCAAAACCAATGACCAGCCCAGCAACAAGATGTCAATCAAGATAAGTTTCTAGTTTAATTTTAAGTCCAGATTCTAGTTCATCTGTAAGATCGATCTCTTTCCTTTTAATTCAGTCTCTCAATTAGTTTTTAGCTCCGCTTCCGTATCACCATCCAGTACAGTTTATAATACTCAATCAAAATCAGCTTCTGGTCCAGATTCTGCATCTGTAACATCAATTTCTTCAGCTTCAAGAGCTCTTTTCAACACTGTTTTAATATCCGTTTATAGTTCACCACAAAAAGCAATTTCAAGATCAACAACAAGATAACTTTTCACTTTACAATTAAGGCCAACATCTAGTCCAGAATCTACTTTATCTGTAAGATCAGCCCCGAACTGTTCAGCATTAAAAGAGAATTTCTAGTCCAACGACAAAAACTGCATTAAGTTCACAATCATGATATGCTTCAAGTCTTGATTTTAGTCAATTTCCTAGTTCATCTGTGGAATTATAATGTTATATTCTAGTGCAGATTTAAGATCAGTCTCCAGCTCGGATTCAGGATTATCTTCCAGTACAGGTTCAAGATCATTTTTTAGTAAAATTCTAGGTTTCAAAATCAAAATCAACTTCTAGTTCATCTATAAGTTTAGTCAATTACATTCTAGTTCCGCTTTTAATTCAGTCCTAATTAATATGACGAATGATCCTATCGCCGTTTACCCATCTTTATCCCTAATAAGTCACCTGGCCCATATGACATTATTCCTGCAGAATTGCAAAAGAACGAGGTCACTCAAATTGTTGTCATTCCTCTTAAATTTATCAGACATGAATTACCTCAATCCTAACTTGTTATCAGCTTCTCAACATGTCGATATATAGAGTAGATCTCTAATGCAGCACCTTTAATGTCATGCTAAGAGATTTGTATTCTCTGATATTCTGGTCAATGACATATTCCAATAAAGCGGCAGCTTAAGTACCCAGAGAAATTCTGAATACAATATAACTACGTCTACAATATGGGCGCATACGTCTCAGCGATTTGAGCTTGAGTAGTTCTCTGAACGACAATCTTATCTTGTACCTTCGCAGCTTGGATGAAATTGAATGTACGTAATCAATGAAAGGTTTTCAGATACAAGAATAAACTTATAACCTGACAGCATTATGATATCTTTTACGATTCTAATGGTGATGGGTAGACATTTCAATCTGAATATAATCTGGGAAAAGGGTAACCTCGGCAATTTTGTTGCGGATGAACGGGCTACCGATATCTAATCACATTTTCTGGTGTGTGCAGGATAGATAGTCATATGAATCCACCTGCTCATCTGACAACGAGCATATATGGTCCCTTTACGGTCTCACGTGATCTCACTTTATTCTGGAACACCGTTTTGGAAAGTTACGCTTCGCATGACTTGGCTGAATTTTAAGACTGCCCTAGGATCTTGTCAAAATTTCGAACGCACACACAGGATGCACAACGGTATCATTTATCGATGGCGATTTAAGTGCTTCTGCCTATGATCC
>PYHX02000158.1:93306151-93351883 GCA_004302925.2 Cochliomyia hominivorax | reverse complement strand
CAATCAACATCAGTTTCTAGTCCATTGATCGATCAGTTGGTAATAAAATTTTAAGATCGCCTTAAGGATCAGTTTATAAGACACGATCAAAATCAAATTCTAGTCCCACAATTAAAGCAGGTTTTTCAAAATCACCATCAACTTCTGGTTTATCTGTAAGATCAGTCTCAAGATCATTTTAAAGTTCAGCTTCAAGAGTAAACTACAGTTTCAACATCAGTTCCCAGTTTATGATCAAAACCAATGACCAGCCCAGCAACAAGATGTCAATCAAGATAAGTTTCTAGTTTAATTTTAAGTCCAGATTCTAGTTTATCGGTAAGATCAGCCTATTTTCTTCTAGTTCAGTCTCAAAATCACTATCTAGCTCCGCTTCCGTATCACTATCCAGTACAGCTTCAAGAGTAGCTACTAGTTCACTACTAGAATTAATTTTAATCCAGCAACTTTCAATACTCAATCAAAATCAGCATCTGGTCCATCAACAACATCAATTTCTTCAGCTTCAAGAGCTCTTTTCAACACTGTTTTAATATCCGTTTATAGTTCACCACAAAAAACAATTTCAAGATCAACAACAAGATAACTTTTCACTTTACAATTAAGGCCAACATCTAGACCAGAATCTACTTTATCTGTAAGATCAGCCCCGAACAGTTCAGCATTAAGAGAGAATTTCTAGCCCAACGACAAAAACTGCATTAAGTTCACAATCATGATATGCTTCAAGTCTTGATTTTAGTCAATTTCCTAGTTCATCTGTGGAATTATATGTTATATTCTAGTGCAGATTTAAGATCAGTCTCCAGCTCGGATTCAGGATTATCTTCCAGTACAGGTTCAAGATCATTTTTTAGTAAAATTCTAGGTTTCAAAATCAAAATCAACTTCTAGTTCATCTATAAGTTTAGTCAATTACATTCTAGTTCCGCTTTTAATTCAGTCCTAATTAATATGACGAATGATCCTATCGCCGTTTACCCATCTTTATCCCTAATAAGTCACCTGGCCCATATGACATTATTCCTGCAGAATTGCAAAAGAACGAGGTCACTCAAATTGTTGTCATTCCTCATTAAATTTATCAGACATGAATTACCTCAATCCTAACTTGTTATCAGCTTCTCAACATGTCGATATATAGAGTAGATCTCTAATGCAGCACCTTTAATGTCATGCTAAGAGATTTGTATTCTCTGATATTCTGGTCAATGACATATTCCAATAAAGCGGCAGCTTAAGTACCCAGAGAAATTCTGAATACAATATAACTACGTCTACAATATGGGCGCATACGTCTCAGCGATTTGAGCTTGAGTAGTTCTCTGAACGACAATCTTATCTTGTACCTTCGCAAGCTTGGATGAAATTGAATGTACGTAATCAATGAAAGGTTTTCAGATACAAGAATAAACTTATAACCTGACAGCATTATGATATCTTTTACGATTCTAATGGTGATGGGTAGACATTTCAATCTGAATATAATCTGGGAAAAGGGTAACCTCGGCAATTTTGTTGCGGAATGAACGGGCTACCGATATCTAATCACATTTTCTGGTGTGTGCAGGATAGATAGTCATATGAATCCACCTGCTCATCTGACAACGAGCATATATGGTCCCTTTACGGTCTCACGTGATCTCACTTTATTCTGGAACACCGTTTTGGAAAGTTACGCTTCGCATGACTTGGCTGAATTTTAAGACTGCCCTAGGATCTTGTCAAAATTTCGAACGCACACACAGGATGCACAACGGTATAATCTATCAAGAGCGATTTAAGTGCTTCTGCTTATGATCTACACTAGAATATAAATTCTAGTCCATATTCTGGCTCAGTTCTTTAAGATAAGATTCTTTGAGTTCAATTTCTGCTCTAGTTCAGTTCTGGTTAGTTCCAATTCAGTTTTAATTCAGTTCTAGTTTAGTTGTAGTTTAGTTCCAGTTTAATTCTAGTTCAGTTCTAGTTCATTTCTAGTTCAGTTCAAGTTCATTTCTAGTTCAGTTCCAGCTCATTTCAAGTTCAGTTCTAGTTCATTTCTAGTTCAGTTCAAGTTCATTTCTAGTTCAGTTCCAGCTCATTTCAAGTTCAGTTCTAGTTCATTTCTAGTTCAGTTCCAGCTCAGTTCTAGTTCAGTTCCAGCTCAGTTTTAGTTCAGTTCTATTTCATTTCTAGTTCAGTTCAAGTTCAGTTCCACCTCAGTTCTAGTTCAGTTCAAGTTCAGTTCCAGCTCAGTTCAAGTTCAGTTCCATCTCAGTTCTAGTTCAGTTCAAGTTCAGTTCCAGCTCATTTCAAGTTCAGTTCTAGTTCATTTCTAGTTCAGTTCAAGTTCAGTTCCAGCTCATTTCAAGTTCAGTTCTAGTTCATTTCTAGTTCAGTTCAAGTTCAGTTCCAGCTCATTTCAAGTTCAGTTCCAGCTCATTTCTAGTTCAGTTCTAGTTCATTTCTAGTTCAAGTTCAGTTCCAGCTCAGTTCTAGTTCAGTTCAAGTTCAGTTCAAGTTCAGTTCTAGTTCATTCTTAATTCAGTTTAAGTTCAGTTTTAGTTCAATGCTAATTCAGTTTAGTTCTAGTTCAGTTCAAGTTCAGTTCTAGTTCGGTTCCACTTTAGTTCTAGTTGATTTATAGTTCTATTTTAGTTCATTTATAGTTTAATTCTGCGTTGAAATATCCAAGTGTTATAATATTTTGCGTGGGAATTTAGCGCCCACTTAGCTTTTAAGCTTTTCTCTTAATCCAAAACCAAATAGATTTCCCACATTTCCTTTACATCCACCTTTAAATGGAGGAAATTCAATGGACAATCCTTTTGAAATTTATATGAAATTAATTTGTTATCTTTTCGCAAAACCGCTCCTCAAATTAGCGTTTAAATGTTTGGTTAACATAATTATTTTTTTGTTTTTAATTTAAATCCAAAAAGAAGGAACAAATCTTCCAACCAAAGACCACATAGGGAGTCAACAATAGAGTTTGGCATTAAAAAAATGTATAAAAATAAATACAAATAGAATTTTGTAAATATAAAACCCACATAATGATGCCATAATTATGTAAACAAAAACAAAAAATAACAACAACCCACACAATTCATTCTACCACAAGACAGACAGACGGACAGACTCATTCTTATGCCAAACAATGGAACCAAAACTGACATTAATGGAAAAAACTCTCAAAACCACAAGCGAAATTAAGTGACAAAAATAATATTAAAACGTAAAAGAAAGCACAATTCGGAATGATATGATACCAGCAGTTTTGTACTAAAAATAACAAAAGGACATAAAAAAGGATTTCAACCAAAATACAACACAAAACCCACAAAGACGCCATTTTTTTTTCAAGCAGCTTCATTTTGGTTGGAAATTTATATTTTGATTTCAATGCGAATGAAAAGAGAAAAATATTTCGAGATACAAAAAACAAAAAAAAAATGGTAGAAATTTATACTTTTTGCTTTGAATAGTTTCAGTCACTCATTCAGTCCTAAAATGGAATTAATTGCGCTTTTTTTTCTTTTCGTTTTGCACCAAATAACAAAAGCATCCTTTTTTTTCTGCCACAAAAAATCCCTTTTTTCATATGAAACGGATCCCTTTTCAATGTTTTTGTTGTTTAGGATTTTTCATGAATACTTTTCACATGTTCGTACGAAAATCTGCCGTTTGCGATTTATTTTAATGCATTTGGAAATATTTCAGAGTGAAATAAAATTTTTAGATATTTTATTGTTCACTTAATGTCGGTTAATGTGTGATTTGAATTTTGGAGTTAAAGACCCAGTAGGAAATTTGTTTGTAATACAATAGAATTTCAAGTGATATTAAAATGAACTAAAAACTAGAACTGAACTAAAACTGAACTTGAACTGTACTAAAACTGAACTAGAATTAGTACTGAACTAGAATTGAATTAGAACTGAACTTGAACTGTACTAAAACTGAACTAGAATTAGTACTGAACTAGAATGGAATTAGAACTGAACTTGAACTGTATTAAACTGAACTTGAATTAGAACTGAACTAGAACTGAACTAGAATTGAATAAGAAGTGAACTTGAACTGTACTAAAACTGAACTAGAATTAGAACTGAACTAGAATTAAATTAGAACTGAACTAGAACTGAACTAGAATTGAATTAGAACTGTACTAAAACTGAACTAGAATTAGAACTGAACTAGAACTGAACTAGAACTGAACTGAACTAGAATTGAACTAGAACTGAACTAGAACTGAACTAGAACTGAACTGAACTGAACTAGAACTGAAATAGAACTGAACTTGAACTGTACTAAAACTGAACTAGAATTACAACTGAACTAGAACTGAACTAAATTGAATTAGAACTGGACTAGAACTGAACTGAACTAGAACTGAACTGAACTAGAACTGAACTGAACTAGAACTGAACTGAACTAGAACTGAACTGAACTAGAACTGAACTGAACTAGAATTGAATTAGAAGTGAACTTGAACTGTACTAAAACTGAACTAGAACTGAACTGAACTAGAACTGAACTAGAACTGAACTAGAATTGAACAAGAACTGAACTGAACTAGAACTGAAATAGAACTGAACTTGAACTGTACTAAAACTGAACTAAAATTAGTACTGAACTAAAACTCAACTAAATTGAATTAGAACTGAACTAGAACTGAACTAGAACTGAATTAGAACTGAACTGAACTAGAACAAGAATGAGAACTGAACTGAACTAGAACAAGAACTAGAACTGAACTGAACTAGAAATGAACTTGCACTGTACTAAAACTGAACTAGAATTAGAACTGAACTAGAACTGAACCAGAACTGAACTAGAACTGGAATAGACTAAACTGGAACCCAACTAGAACTGAACTAAAACTGAACTAGAACTGGAATAGACTAAACTGGAACCCAACTAGAACTGAACTCGAACTGAACCGAATCGAAATAAACAGAACCAAACTGAATTGAACAGATCTGAACCGAACTGAACATGAACTGAATGAGAACTGAACTAGAATTAAACTAGAACTTAACAGTAACGGAACTCGAACTTAATTAGAGCTGAAGTGGAAGCAGAACTAAAAGCTGAACTAGACTCTGAGCTAGATATTGAACTAGAAGCTGATCTTAAAACTGGACTAGAAGCTGAATCAAATGTTCAACAAGAAGCTGCACTAAAAGCTGAAAAAGAAGCTGAACTAGATGTTTAGGTAAAAGCTAAACTAAATGATGAACTAGAACTTAATCGAAGCAGAAGCTGTACTAGAAGCTAAAGTTGAATTAGAAGCTGAACTTTATGTTGAACTAGAAGCTAAACTAAAAGCAAAAAAAAATCAAAACTTGAAGCTAAACTAGAAACTGAACTCGAAGCTTAACTAGAATCTGACCAAGTACCTGTGTGGATTTCGTAATTACACAGATAAGATCAGAAATGTGTTTTGATTTTTCACCTAAATCTCTTGTGTGAATGTGAATTCAAACCGGTGAAAGTCAAAAGGCATTTTCTAAATTTTTGCAATTTTCTATATCAAATTTATCTCAATAAAAAATCTCCAATATTACAATTTTAATCCTTTTTGTAAGTATTCAAAACATACATGGTTTTTGTTATACAATATTTTGTATATTAACGACCGCCCACATTCCAAATTCCTAATCAGTTCTATCATCAAATCAAATCTAACCTCAATGTTTTTTTTGGTAAACAATTTTTCAGGTAATTAGGATTAAGACTGACGTCTAACTACTGTTTAATAACAGAGCAAAGGATAATTAATGTTAAAATCATAAGAAGCCAAAGGATTTTGGACTAAAATTTTAAAAGATTAATTTTTTGATTTTAAGGATTTTGAAATTCAGGAATTAATGCTCCTTTTTTTAGGGGAAAAAACTAAAGCTGATAATAGTTTTTCCTTTCGGGATGAATTTAAACAGAAGTCCGGAATTATTTTGTATTTAAAATAAAATAAAACCAGAAATCAAAATTTCAAAGTGTGTGTGTTTGTGTGTGTGTGTGTATGAGTGTTTTGGAATATTTTTGACAGTTGCTGAGATAAGCAGTTTTGTTCTGTTCTGATCCTTTTCTTATTCTTCCTTTTTTCTGTGGTTTTAATTCGTTGAAATTTGTTTTTGTTGAAATTCTTTCAAGAATCAGGTTCATAAGAATTTCTTTGTTTGACAAGACAAAAACTATATTTTATGGGTCAATTCTCTTTACTTGGAAGAGAGAGGGAGAGAGAGAATAAAATAATGAAATGTCATTTAACAAAACCTTGTTGATTTCCTAATGACAACGAAGTATTTCAATGAGGATAAAGAGATTTGTTAAGAGAAAAGGCATCAGTTCATTTCAAAAAGGAATTTTGTTGACAGTTTACTGTCAATTTGTCAAGTATGATAAAGAATAAGAGAAAGAGAGAGATAGACAGTGTATCAAAATATGAACTCTATAGGAAATTAAAGGATTATAAACAGGATATTAAAGTCTTTTTTAGGAATTAATCATAAATAATATAGTGATTAATATTTTTCGAATTTCTGACCATTATTCACATCCCCTCCTGTTCCTAACAACTGTTCAAATACAGGTGCCTTATTTCAGCTCAAAAAAAACCTCCATCTCTTTCCTTAAATATTCCTTCCAAATTTAATTCAAATATTTATTTTATTTTAATGCATCTTTAACCTCAAAAACAAAAACAAAGAAATCGAAACATTTAAACGCCTTTTAACGTTTTGCTTCCAAAATGAGCAGCTTTTTTTCTACGTTCTGGAAATTCTTTCAATATTTGTTTAAATGAATGAACTCGGGGCAAATGTTTTCCAAAAAAAAAGACCCACATTCTCAATAAGAACAACAACTGTCATCTCTCTCACAGTTTCCCCTCTGATTATTGTTTGGTTTGTCAATATTTTCTTCAATGAATGATTGTCTGTCCATATGTCTGTCTGTCCACATTTTATAGTCTCTATAGTTTGCATTGATTGCCGCTTTATATGTGGATGATGGTGAAGATGATGATGTTGTAGTTGCTGTTGTTGTTGTTATTGTTGTTGATATGCTCTGTTTGTCATTATTTCGTTGTAATTTTCTGCTTGTAATCTGAGCTCCTTTCAAGTACTCGAAATGAGATTTTTTTTGCTTTTATTTATAGAAGAACTTTATTGCCGGTTGTTTGTTTTTGGTGGCGAAAAAAAAAACACAAAAGATTTTGATTTGTTTTGTGTGATGTGGAGAAGAAATACTGACAAGAAAACCATTAATTTTATCTATTTTCTTAAAGTGAATGAAATTATCGCTATTTGATTTAAAAATGATATAATTAAAAAAACATTTAAGTTTTTCAGTTCTAATTCAGTTTTAATTCACTTTTAGTTCGGTTCTAGTTCAGTTCTAGTTCAGTTCAAGTTCAGTTCAAGTTTAGTTCATTTCTAGTTCAGTTTTAGTTCAGTTCTAGTTCAGTTCAAGTTCAGCTCAAGTTCAGTTCAAGTTTAGTTCATTTCTAGTTCAGTTCTAGTTCAGTTTTAGTTCAGTTCAAGTTTAGTTCAAGTTCAGTTCAAGTTCAGTTCAAGTTCAGTTCAAGTTCAGTTGTAGTACAGTTCTAGTTCAGTTTTAGTTCTGTTCTATTTCAGTTTTAGTTCAGGTCAATTCAGTTCAAGTTCAGTTTTAGTTCAGTTTTAGTTCAGTTCTAATTCAGTTCTATCGAATACCGAAAACCCTGAAAATTTAATTTCATTAATACGAAAAATATCAAAGTTCCAATCGAATTATCTGGCAAAGTCTGTTAGCATTACGAAAAGAATTTTGAAACCCTCCAAACTGTGTGTTGTAAAACAAATGACCGGCCTGTGATGAATAATGCTGCTTCAGAGAAGACTTCTTCGCTAAGTGGTAGACAGAAAGATTCAAACATGTCAAAACTTTGGTTTTGGAACATAACGAAATGCTTAATAATCAATTTCTTCTAGAATGTTATCGGAGACATCGTCCTAACTTCAATATTATACAATTGGAGTCTCCCTAAGCAAGAACGATATTGGCAGAGACAAATGTATTTTTTCAGTCCTTCCACCGCCCAGACGATTAAAAAATCTGTCGCGGTCTCTTAAAAAAGTTCTGTTAGGATCTGTGGATTCACCCATTAGACACTGAACTAAAATATGAACCAATGTTACTAACACACTTGTACTTTTGCAGCTGTTACAGCAACAACAACTCTAAGATCACTCGGCTGATCATGGTAAATGAGAACAAGCGAAAGAAATGGTTTGATCACCTAAAAATAACTACAACCAAAGTAGTAGAGTCAATAAAATGTGGTCGGCTGTTCGATCTCTCCAAAACTAAAAGAAGAAGAATGATTGAGTTTGCAAAAATTCCCAACAGCCGACATTATTAATGCTAATGCGATTAACCCCTGTCGAATGCAAAACAAGTCAACAGGTTGATTTCCGTCCTATTATCAGTCGCAAACACTCTCGAAACGGAGGAAAACATCTACAGGAGAAGCTGTTTTAAAAACAGAACTAATTGGATATTGAAAATTCGCAAAATTCTATTAATACTTGAGGATTGATGTTGTTGTAACCATTCGGCTGTTGTTCTCTTTTGTGGAAAAAAACTTCCGATTGATACAACTGCCACTGGATTGACAGTCTTTGGCCGAGAGTGACTCGGGTCGTTCCGTTTTAATTACGCGAGTGGAAAATTGGAATCGAATTGGTATTTTATAATCCATTTTAATTGCTGTATTAACTAGCGCCCTCTAGGCAATGAAAATAATGATCTGTTCCTTTGTAAATACTTAATAGATTTTGAAATAATTTCAAAATTCCTATTCAAAACTCACCTTGTAGTAATCCAGTGTTGAATAATTTTGATAACACGGTACATTATACAACATAGTATTATTATGAAGTATAATATTTTAACCGTGTTTTAACAGGAACAGAAATTTACAAAACAAATTTAAATGTAGAAATTTTAAAAATTATTTTAAAATTTGAAAAAATTATTTAAAATCATTTTAAAAATAAATTGAAACATTTTTGTTATTAAAAGAAATTTTTTAAATAATTTGGAAATTTTTAAAAAAACATGGTAAAGTGTTTGAAAATGATTTGAATTTTATTTTTTTATTTTATAAAATTTGATTTTTTTATAAAACTGTTTTTTTAATTTAAGTAATTAAATTGAACATTATTTACCAAAATTTTATATTCAAATTTTTTATTTAAATTTATTATTTTTCTGTATTTTGGTGTGTTTAGAAAATAATGACATTTGTAAATTTGACACTTGTGCTGACAGCTGGGCTGGTTTGTTATTTATATTAAATTGTTTTTAGAATTTTTTTTAATATTTTTCTTGCACATTTGGTTTCAAGTAATTAATACTTTTAATTTATGGCCTTAATAATTTGCATGTTTAAGTTTAATTTATATTTTTCTATTTAAAAAAAAATGACGCGCCTTGTTTATAGCAAAAAAAAAAAATAACACTAGAGAAAATGCTATAAATTAACATTATTTAGACAAATGGTCACTAATTAATGACAATTAAATGACATTTTTCTAACTAAAACACACAGACATTTATATGACATTTATAAGCATTAAAATGACTTTAATTCAACCGGCGGCATTTTTTTCAAACATTTTTTCTAGCCAATAAATTTTTATAATTTCGCAAATTTTTATTTAACTCTTTTTTAATTAATTCCTTTTTTAGTAATTTTCCTTTTATTTAAAATTAATTATTTATTTTCTTCCATTTCAATCTTTTTAAAAAAACTCTTCATTAAATTCTTTCTAAAAAAATGTTAACGATTGCGTTTTAACCGTAACTTTTCAACTGATTCGCATAAATTCGCGTGTAATTTGCTCAAGCTTTTGGCTTGTCAAACGCACATACACACACACACACACACTCACACTTCATCCATAATAAAACTCGTAAAACCTTTAAAAAACTACAACACACGACACGAAATTTTTGCAAAAAAAAAAAACTGAAACGAGTTGTTTGCTAAATAAACGAACTTAATACACTCACCTATACATATGCAAACATTTATCTATTTACTTGTAGTTGTTGGTAGAGGTGGTGGGCTTATTTAAACAGCTGTCAGGCTGGTTTGTTTACACATATTTTTTTATTATGAGAAAACCTCTTTTTTTTAACGGTTTAAATTTATTTACTCATTGCACTCTCTTCTCTTTTTAATCATACAAAAAATAATAATTATGACAATGAGTAAATAGTGAGTTTGACAATTGTTTCGCAACAGGGTAACATCTTTAGAAGGTTGCCAGATGTTTTAGTTTTTTATTTTTTTTGGAGAACAAATTAGAACAAATCAGACCAGAACAAATTAGAAAATATCGGCGTTATTTATTTTTTAATGACATTCAAAAATTATTTGCTAGAATTATTGAAAAATTTCTCTTAGCATATGTGAATAATTCTTCTCTCTCAAATGGACCTGAAATCTATCCTGTAGTGCAGCATATTTTAGTAAAGGTTTCTTATAGGGATTAAATCCTGCAAGATCTGTATCTGATCTGGGATAAACCCAATCTTCTATTCACTATTTTCGAAATAGTTTTTGATCGGTCTAATAACATGTTGCCAAGCCTTGATAAATTCCTTTTAGTTGGAAAGCATATGTAACCATAAAGGAATTAGATCACGAGGCCATTTTCCTATAAATTATTTTTAATAGTACATGGATTTCGGCTAAAAAGTATCGATCCATGTTAAACCTTTTTAGTTGGAATACATATGCTTCAAGCAATGAATTAGATCAGGATACTCGCTGGTAGCATATGAATTCTGTCTAAAAAGAATGGATCTGTGTTAAAAGAACTATATGAAAACTTGCTCTGATACTGAATTTTCATGTGAAGTCTATTTTAGTAACAACTTTCTAAATCCTTTGAAACAAATGAGAATATTCCAAAACCTTTAATTCGCTCGAGTTTGTTCGCTTGAGGCCGAATGAGAATAAGAAAAATTAGCTTTAAAAAAGCTGCTCTGTGTAAGAGAAGAGCTTAATGCTGATTAATGTTTTAGAGTCCAAAAATACGGACCAGGAACTCGTCATAAATTCCAAAGAAATGAATAAAGACTTTTCCGACGTTAAGAAGATGTGTAATTGAAGAGCTTACAAAAATAGAGATACGATACAAATGTGCCATATCGATTAGTAGGCTTCAAGCTCTGGCATCTTGCACATTTCGACAGGATGCCAAATAAATCTTACAACTTCCCGTACCATATTATCACACTTTATCAAACGCAATCTTTTACCGATAGAGGTGCAACAAGTCTAACACTATTGATGGCTCTTAGCATGGAAGCATTCGAGGAGCAATACAATAATATCTGTCCAACGGATGATAATCTATAATGATAAATTTGACCTATAACCTCTAAATATCTCTAAGAATCGATGCCTCTTTTTGGAAGAGAATTTTCATGGAGAAAATTCCTCTTTTTAAAAGAAAATTTTCATAGAGAAAATGGTTCTTTTATAAAGAGAACTTTTATAGAGAAAATGTGACTTTTACAAAAAGAATTTTTTAGAGAAAATCCCTTTAGTGAAGAGAACTTTCAAAGAGAAAATTTCTCCTTTACAAAGATAATTTTCATAAAGAAAATGGTTCTTTTGTAAAGAGAATTTTTATAGAGAAAATATCTCTTTTATAAATAAAATTTTTTAGGTCCTTTCTATAAAAAGATTTTTTAGGTCTTTTCTTTACAGAGAATTTTCTTAGGTCTCTTTTATAAAGAAAATCTTTTTCTTCGAGAAAAAGCCTCTTTTAAAAGGAGAATTTTTTAGAGAAAAGATATCTTTTAGAAAGAGAATTTTCTTAGAGAAAATGTCTCTTTTATATATAGAATTTTCATAGAGAAACAGGATAAATTTAGATAAATTTTATCAATATCTTCTCTCATGTCGATTATCTATTTTAAACGTGAAATGTTTGAAAGGAAATAAATAAGGAAGACGACCAAAAATCTTTTGAAATAACCTCTCAACTATCGAACCTGAATACTTCGTTTTTTTCATATACAAAAATGCGTGTATTTTGGAAACCTAATCTCAGTGGAACGAATTAAGTGGTACCACAGTGATGCCAACTTTATGCACTTTCCGTTAAAACGATTTTTAATACTTTCTAAAGAAAACCAGAATTTCTCAAGAAGAGATTCTTCGTCGAACTAAAACTGTTGCTAAATCATTTGACCGTCTAAACTCGTTCATTAAGTAAATTTATTGCAACATTTTATTAATCATCTGGCATCTTCTTCTTGTCATCCATGTATCCGTCAATTGAGTGCTTTTGTTCTCCCAAACACCATAGAGAGCGAGAGTGTTATAATATTTTTATGAGTTTATTTAATGTTTTTTTTTTTCATTTTTATAATTTTTTTTCTATTGCAACAACACCTCTTTACAATTGTTGTTGTATATGTATTTTCTAGTGTTGTTATTTATGATACCACAACAACAACTACAACAACATAAATTTTACTTATTTGATGGGGCGGGATTTAGTTGCTCTTTTCATGTTTATTTTTTTGCTTTAGTCTCCCCCCGGGATTTTTCTTTTGTTTTCATAATCGAAATTGTTGTTTTAAATTATTTTTAAAAGCGTTTGAAGTCATGTTGTGAAAATGAGTGGTTTTTCTTTCTGCAAAATATATATTTTCTTTTGTTTGTTAATTTCCTTTAAGTTTATTATTTAAAGTCAACACATAATTAATTTTTATTGTTATTTTCTTCATACTTGAAAGTTCTATGAAATTTATTAAAAACAACAATAAAATTAAAATCGAAATCCTTTTTCTTTCTGGCATAAAAAGGAAAAGAAATTCTTATAGTTGAAGGTAAACAAATATTCTGAGAATTTAGTTAAACAAAACGGTAAATTAACCCTTTGAGAAGCTGAGAAAATTACTCATTTTAAATACAATTTTTATAAACAGAATTTTCATAGAGAAAATTTCTCTTTTATAAAAGAGAAAATGTCTCTTTTATAAAAGAGAATTTTCATAGAGAAAATGTCTCTTTTATAAAAGAGAATTCTCAAACAGAAAATGTCTCTTTTATAAAAGAGAATTTTCATAGAGAAAATGTCACTTTTATAAAAGAGAATTTTCATAGAGAAAATGTCACTTTTATAAAAGAGAATTCTCAAACAGAAAATGTCTCTTTTATAAAAGAGAATTTTCATAGAGAAAATGTCTCTTTTATAAAAGAGAATTTTAATAGAGAAAATGTCACTTTTATAAAAGAGAATTTTCATAGAGAAAATGTCACTTTTATAAAAGAGAATTCTCAAACAGAAAATGTCTCTTTTATAAAAGAGAATTTTCATAGAGAAAATGTCTCTTTTATAAAAGAGAATTTTAATAGAGAAAATGTCACTTTTATAAAAGAGAATTCTCAAACAGAAAATGTCTCTTTTATAAAAGAGAATTTTCATAGAGAAAATGTCTCTTTTATAAAAGAGAATTTTAATAGAGAAAATGTCACTTTTATAAAAGAGAATTTTCATAGAGAAAATGTCACTTTTATAAAAGAGAATTCTCAAACAGAAAATGTCTCTTTTATAAAAGAGAATTTTCATAGAGAAAATGTCTCTTTTATAAAAGAGAATTCTCAAACAGAAAATGTCTCTTTTATAAAAGAGAATTTTCATAGAGAAAATGTCTCTTTTATAAAAGAGAATTTTAATAGAGAAAATGTCACTTTTATAAAAGAGAATTTTCATAGAGAAAATGTCACTTTTATAAAAGAGAATTTTCATAGAGAAAATGTCTCTTTTATAAAAGAGAATTTTAATAGAGAAAATGTCACTTTTATAAAAGAGAATTTTCATAGAGAAAATGTCACTTTTATAAAAGAGAATTCTCAAACAGAAAATGTCTCTTTTATAAAAGAGAATTTTCATAGAGAAAATGTCTCTTTTATAAAAGAGAATTTTAATAGAGAAAATGTCACTTTTATAAAAGAGAATTTTAATAGAGAAAATGTCACTTTTATAAAAGAGAATTTTCATAGAGAAAATGTCACTTTTATAAAAGAGAATTCTCAAACAGAAAATGTCTCTTTTATAAAAGAGAATTTTCATAGAGAAAATGTCTCTTTTATAAAAGAGAATTTTAATAGAGAAAATGTCACTTTTATAAAAGAGAATTTTCATAGAGAAAATGTCACTTTTATAAAAGAGAATTTTCATAGAGAAAATGTCACTTTTATAAAAGAGAATTTTCATAGAGAAAATGTCACTTTTATAAAAGAGAATTTTCATAGAGAAAATGTCACTTTTATAAAAGAGAATTTTCATAGAGAAAATGTCTCTTTTATAAAAGAGAATTTTCATAGAGAAAATGTCTCTTTTATAAAAGAGAATTTTCATAGAGAAAATGTCTCTTTTATAAAAGAGAATTTTAATAGAGAAAATGTCTCTTTTATAAAAGAGAATTTTCATAGAGAAAATGTCACTTTTATAAAAGAGAATTTTCATAGAGAAAATGTCACTTTTATAAAAGAGAATTTTCATAGAGAAAATGTCACTTTTATAAAAGAGAATTTTCATAGAGAAAATGGCACTTTTATAAAAGAGAATTTTCATAGAGAAAATGTCACTTTTAAAGAGAGTTTTTGTTTAAGTAGAATTTTTCTTTTTTTACTAAAATTTAAATTTTTACTAAATTTTGAAATTTTCACTAAATTTTGAAATTTTCACTAAAATTTAAATTTTCACTAAATTTTGAAATTTTCACTAAATTTTGAAATTTTCACTAAAATTTGAAATTTTTACAAAAATTTGAAATTTTCACTAAATTTTTAAATTTTCACTAAATTTTGAAATTTTCACTAAAATTTGAAATTTTCACTAAAATTTGAAATTTTCACTAAAATTTGAAATTTTCACTAAAATTTGAAATTTTCACTAAAATTTGAAATTTTCACTAAAATTTGAAATTTTCACTAAAATTTGAAATTTTCACTAAAATTTGTAATTTTCACTAAAATTTGAAATTTTCACTAAAATTTGAAATTTTCACTAAAATTTGAAATTTTCACTAAAATTTGAAATTTTCACTAAAATTTGAAATTTTCACTAAAATTTGAAATTTTCACTAAAATTTGAAATTTTCACTAAAATTTGAAATTTTCACTAAAATTTGAAATTTTCACTAAAATTTGAAATTTTCACTAAAATTTGAAATTTTCACTAAAATTTTGAAATTTTCACTAAAATTTGAAATTTTTACTAAAATTTGAAATTTTCACTAAAATTTTGAAATTTTCACTAAAATTTTGAAATTTTCACTAAAATTTGAAATTTTCACTAAAATTTGAAATTTTCACTAAAATTTGAAATTTTCACTAAAATTTGAAATTTTCACTAAAATTTGCAATTTTCACTAAAATTTGCAATTTTCACTAAAATTTGCAATTTTCACTTAAATTCAAATTTGTCTTAGAAAATTTGAAATTATGGGAATTTTTACCAACTTCAATATCTATTTCGATTCTTAAGGGATTAATTTGTTTTAAACCATTCTACGAAATTAAATTTCATCCAAAATTTAAGAAATGTGTGTTCTGCTTAACAACTTCTTAACCTTAAGATAAATATGATGGAAAACAAAGCAGATGAATTGAACCTTTACCAGGCTTTCTATGAGTTATGGCTCATTAAATTTGTTAAACACTTGATTGGGCGCCACAACAAGCAAATGTCGCCAACAATTAAGTTCACCTAGTTAATCACAGACTGTAGACAGTTTCAAAACTGCTGGTCTTTAAACAAAACCAAAAAGCTCTGTTCCATAAAAGGTATGGAAATCATTTTTAGGGTGGGTGCAATCAATTGTATTAATTTCTTTTTTGGAGAGAAAAAAAAACCAAAATTGTGTACAAAACATAAGGTTTCTTTTTCATTTTACTCCAAAATGCGATAAGATATTAATTTAAGGTTTTTTGTTGAAAATCCTACAAAAAAATTAAGGATTAAATCAAGTATACAAGATAAACGTAGCAGAAGAACATGAAAAAAATTCAGAAAACTTTTATAAAACTGAAGACCAGACTTGTGGCGATGAAAAGAAATCAAGAGACAAAAATTATCTGAAAAAAGTGGCATTTAACAGCAGGCAATAATAGCAGACGCGACAAGTCTCTGCAAAAGTGGCGTCAATAGGGTTTTGATTTAAAATTTTTCAATTGAAAAAAAATCGAAAAAATTCTTTAAAAATTTTATAACTTTAAAAAAAAACTTCCTTTTTCCTTAAAAAAATAAGACCCAAAAGCAAAAAATAAAATAAGAAAAGAATCCTTAAGCAATTTAATTAAATTAAACTAAATTGCTTTTGCAGCAGAATAAATTAAGGCAGAAAAACTGAAAATAACCATAGAAATCTGCCCTTAAAATAAATACGAAAATAAAAAATAAACAAAAAAAAAAAAAAGAAAACTGAAGAAAAACAACAGTTGTTGTTGATTCAGTCTAAATATTTAAACAGCCATTTTGAAATTGTGAAACTAAGTGTTATAGCAATCTTCCCCCTCTTCCTCTCCATCACCATAGGAATGAGAAATCCCAAATTGTTGTCATATAAACCACCCACACTTAACAACCACATACCATTGGTTTAAACAGGATATTTAAAAGGATCTAAAAGCAAGATTCTGCGCACTTTCAAAAGCACTCAATTAGGAGTTATATTAACATTATTTTCCAGAAAAAGACTCTGGGGATTTTTTCTAGTTTAAATTATAAAAAAAAAAACTAAAAACGGCGTTTCACTTAAAAAAGCGCTTTAACGTGAAATTTGAAAATAAATAAATAATTAAGCAGGAAATTTCAGAAGCCCAAGGAATTTAAATCATTTTGCTTAAAAAAAGAATATTTCTCACAAAGAAGTTTTTAATAAAGAAAAATCTCTTTTATCAAGAGAATTTTCATTCAAGAAAAACTATAAAGCAAAAACTCTCTTATCAAAATAAAGTTAACTTAGGCGAATCCTCCCTTTTTATGGCAATTTTCTCTAAAGAAAAACCGTCTTAGAAAGGCAAGTATTACTAAAGCAAAAACTGTATGAAAATTCTCTTTAAAAGAGAGATATTTTCTCTGAGAAAATTCTGTTTAAAAAAGAGATATTTTCTCTGAGAAAATTCCCTTTAAAAAAGAGATATTTTCTCCAAGAAAATTCTCTTTATAAAAGAGACATTTTCTCTATGAAAATTCTCTTTATAAAAGAGATATTTTCTCTATGAAAATTCTCTTTTATAAAAGAGATATTTTCTCTATGAAAATTCTCTTTTATAAAAGAGATATTTTCTCTATGAAAATTCTCTTTTATAAAAGAGATATTTTCTCTATGAAAATTCTCTTTTATAAAAGAGATATTTTCTCTATGAAAATTCTCTTTTATAAAAGAGATATTTTCTCTATGAAAATTCTCTTTTATAAAAGAGATATTTTCTCTATGAAAATTCTCTTTTATAAAAGAGATATTTTCTCTATGAAAATTCTCTTTTATAAAAGAGATATTTTCTCTATGAAAATTCTCTTTATAAAAGTGACATTTTCTCTAAGAAAATTCTCTTTATAAAAGTGACATTTTCTCTAAGAAAATTCTCTTTATAAAAGAGACATTTTCTCTAAGAAAATTCTCTTTATAAAAGAGACATTTTCTCTATGAAAATTCTCTTTTATAAAAGAGATATTTTCTCTATGAAAATTCTCTTTTATAAAAGAGATATTTTCTCTATGAAAATTCTCTTTTATAAAAGAGATATTTTCTCTATGAAAATTCTCTTTTATAAAAGAGATATTTTCTCTATGAAAATTCTCTTTTATAAAAGAGATATTTTCTCTATGAAAATTCTCTTTTATAAAAGAGATATTTTCTCTATGAAAATTCTCTTTTATAAAAGAGATATTTTCTCTATGAAAATTCTCTTTATAAAAGTGACATTTTCTCTAAGAAAATTCTCTTTATAAAAGTGACATTTTCTCTAAGAAAATTCTCTTTATAAAAGAGACATTTTCTCTAAGAAAATTCTCTTTATAAAAGAGACATTTTCTCTAAGAAAATTCTCTTTATAAAAGAGACATTTTCTCTAAGAAAATTCTCTTTATAAAAGAGACATTTTCTCTAAGAAAATTCTCTTTATAAAAGAGACATTTTCTCTAAGAAAATTCTCTTTATAAAAGAGACATTTTCTCTAAGAAAATTCTCTTTATAAAAGAGACATTTTCTCTAAGAAAATTCTCTTTATAAAAGAGACATTTTCTCTAAGAAAATTCTCTTTAAAAAAGAGATATTTTCTCTGAGAAAATTTTCTTTATAAAAGAGATATTTTCTCTATGAAAATTCTCTTTATAAAAGAGGAATTTTCTCTAAGAAAATTCTCTTTATAAAAGAGATATTTTCTCTATGAAAATTCTCTTTATAAAAGAGATATTTTCTCTATGAAAATTCTCTTTATAAAAGAGATATTTTCTATATGAAAATTCTCTTTATAAAAGAGATATTTTCTCTATGAAAATTCTCTTTATAAAAGAGATATTTTCTCTATGAAAATTCTCTTTAAAAAAGAGAGATTTTCTCTATGAAAATTCTCTTTATAAAAGAGAGATTTTCTCTATGAAAATTCTCTTTATAAAAGAGAGATTTTCTCTAAGAAAATTCTCTTTATGAAAGATATATTTTCTCATATAATTTTTGAGTTGCATATTTGAAGTAAAACAATATTAAAATCTCTTATTATAATCTCTTATTATATAATCTTAATGCTGCCAATTTTTTTCTAACGATTATCGTCAATTTAGCGGCGTTTAGCATCCAAAAAAAAAACGCTAAAACCCGAAACAAGCACAGATTCGATTTAACTGGATTGGATGAGCTCAGCTTTATAACTTGTAGACTCTGAACACCATAGTGGATGTCAAAATAAAACATTTTTGTTTGTTATCCAATCCAAACAATTTTTTTCTTCTTATAGATACTGATCCACTTTCAATATTATTAAATATTAATCAGCCAAACCAAAGTAAAGGTTTCAATTCTGCCCCACGGTGCAACATATTGCAGACAAGAATGTTGAATTTTCTCTCTCTAGAAGAAAAACAAAACTTTGTCCCAATATAGGATACAATTCTCTCTTAACATCTCTCATACAAAACATTCAGTAAACGCTCTTCAAAACAGTGTCATATATTCTCTTAAAGAGTGTTTATCATCAGAAAAACATTTTCTCTCAAATAGTCTATAATTAAGATAAGTTTGTCTGAAAGTATGTCATATAAGATACAATTGTCTCTTGAAATCTCACTTCATGATGCAGACAATGTTCTGAAAACAATCTCTACAACAGAGAAGGTTTTTTTTAAGAAACCTTTTACCAATTTTCTCTAAAAAATATCTCTCTTATATAGAAATTTACTCTAGAAACCCCTCTACCTGATTTAGAGAAATGTCTTTTTATAGAGACAAATGGAAATTCTTTTTTTATAGAAGAGAAATTTTCTCTATGTAAATTCTTTTTACAAAAGAGACAATTTCTCTATGAAGAAATTGTCTCTTTTGTTCTCCATGAAAATTCTCTTTATAAAAGAGACATTTTCTGTATGAAAATTTTCTTTATAAAAGAGACATTTTCTGTATGAAAATTCTCTTTATAAAAGAGACATTTTCTGTATGAAAATTCTCTTTATAAGAGAGACATTTTCTGTATGAAAATTCTCTTTATAAAAGAGACATTTTCTGTATGAAAATTCTCTTTATAAGAGAGACATTTTCTGTATGAAAATTCTCTTTATAAGAGAGACATTTTCTGTATGAAAATTCTCTTTATAAGAGAGACATTTTCTGTATGAAAATTCTCTTTATAAGAGAGACATTTTCTGTATGAAAATTCTCTTTATAAAAGAGACATTTACTGTATGAAAATTCTCTTTATAAAAGAGTCATTTTCTGTATGAAAACTCTCTTTATGAAAGATACATTTTCTGCATGAAAATTCTCTTTATAAAAGAGACATTTTCTGTATGAAAATTCTCTTTATATAAGAGACATTTTCTGTATGAAAATTCTCTTTATATAAGAGACATTTTCTGTATGAAAATTCTCTTTATATAAGAGACATTTTCTGTATGAAAATTCTCTTTATATAAGAGACATTTTCTGTATGAAAATTCTCTTTATATAAGAGACATTTTCTGTATGAAAATTCTCTTTATATAAGAGACATTTTCTGTATGAAAATTCTCTTTATATAAGAGACATTTTCTGTATGAAAATTCTCTTTATATAAGAGACATTTTCTGTATGAAAATTCTCTTTATAAAAGAGACATTTTCTCTAGGAAAATTCTCTTTATAGAAGAAATATTTTCTCAAGTAAAATTCTCTTTATTAAGGAGACATTTTCTATAGGAAAATTCTCTTTCTTATGGCGACGTTTTCTCTAGGAAAATTCTCTTTATTATGACGACATTTTCTCTAGGAAAATTCTCTTTATAAAATGAAAATTCTTATAATAAAAATTACTATGAAAATTAGACTGTAAACTTGTCTAGAGTCGAGACTATAAACTAGTCTAGAGTCGAGACTATAAACTAGTCTATAGTCGAGACTATAAACTAGTCTATAGTCGAGACTATAAACTAGTCTAAAGTCGAGACTATAAACTAGTCTAGAGTCGAGACTATAAACTAGTCTAGAGTCGAGACTATAAACTAGTCTAGAGTCGAGACTATAAACTAGTCTATAGTCGAGACTATAAACTAGTCTATAGTCGAGACTATAAACTAGTCTATAGTCGAGACTATAAACTAGTCTATAGTCGAGACTATAAACTAGTCTAAAGTCGAGACTATAAACTAGTTTATAGTCGAGACTATAAACTAGTCTAGAGTCGAGACTATAAACTAGTCTATAGTCGAGACTATAAACTAGTCTATAGTCGAGACTATAAACTAGTCTATAGTCGAGACTATAAACTAGTCTAAAGTCGAGACTATAAACTAGTCTAAAGTCGAGACTATAAACTAGTTTATAGTCGGGACTATAAACTAGTCTAAAGTCGAGACTATAAACTAGTCTAAAGTCGAGACTATAAACTAGTCTAAAGTCGAGACTATAAACTAGTCTATAGTCGAGACTATAAACTAGTCTAAAGTCGAGACTATAAACTAGTCTATAGTCGAGACTATAAACTAGTCTAAAGTCGAGACTATAAACTAGTCTATAGTCGAGACTATAAACTAGTCTAAAGTTGAGACTATAAACTAGTCTATATTTTCAAAATTTATGAATGAATCTAAAACCTTCTCTTTAAGACAAACTGAATCGTGATAATAAAATTAAATATTTATTGGCAATTTGTGATCCAATGATATGATTTCAAGACTTAAATCGAGCTATTAAAATCAATTTTTATAACTTTATTAAATCGATTATAATTTCCCCACCTTAAACGGCGCCAACATTATTGATTTGGATTCGAAGAGAAAAAAGTGTTAATAACTTTATGATTTTATGAAGTAAAACAAATTTTTTTGTTCAAATTTGTAGAGGCGGAATTAAAGACTAAAACAAATTATAACATTTAAAATCTGAACTAGAAATCATAAGTGATTTTCGAGAAAAAGACCTAAATGCTGTAATCTTAATAATTTTCCTTTTTAAATCAAGGAAAAAAATAACAATAGAAATAAATAAATTATTAAAATTAATAGAGTCTGGTCAAGTTTTTAGAAACGAAAAAAGAGAAGGAAAAGAAGAAGAAATAATAAAGAACATAATCAAAATTACTTGATACACGAGTCAAAATAACATTTCGAAGACAAAAACAAAAAAACAAAAAAGAAAAAACAAATTTGAGACAAAATATAATTTTACCAAATTATAACAGATAACAACAACAATTATAATATTTGTTGTTTTTGTTGTTTAATTTTTTTTCTTCTAAGAACACTTTAGGCCAAAGACATTTAAAGCCAAAATGACACAAAATTGAATATCAAAATACGTTTTTTGGAGTTTAATTCTGTTTAGATCTGACCATTTTTATAAGCTTTAAAGAGGGTATATTAAGTTAATCATAACGTATGTAACGCTAAGAGGGAATAATCTCAGACTACATAATGACGTCCATCCGTCCGTCTGTCTGTCTGTATGTCCATTTGTTTGTCTGTCTTTCTGTCCGTCTGTTGTTGACACGCTCACATCCACAATAATTGAAAGAACTCAATGAAATTTAATCAGAGTAGTTCATATAGTCCTGAGAAGTTTTCTATTTAAAACTAACAAAATCATGTCAGTGTATTTTAAAATATAGACCGATATCTGAGGCAACCTTCAGACGAAGAACTTTCGTAAAATTGTCAATTATTAGTCGACAAATTAGAATGACATTTTGTCATAATAATAAGTTATATGTACTTCATGACCATTTCAAACTCATCAAAATCGGTTCAGAATAAAAATATATAGTCAAAAATATATTAACAAATTTTAAGACTCATTAAGTGTCCCTCTGTTATATTTAAGAACATCTGTTATATATTAGTGTGTATGTACGACATATAATGTATATACTTCACTCGAATTTGTAGTGGAGGGTATTAAAGATTCGGCATAGCCGAATATAACATTCTTACTTCTTTTACAATAATAATAATTTTTTAGTTGTTGTTTGGCTCTAACACCCCGCAGCAGTTTTAGACATTAATATCGTTCCATGAACACAAACATTTATATTAAGTTAACTAACATATGTCTGGGCCATTCTGAGAGGTGTTATTTTCTTTATGTTTGGTCTAATGTCTTATGTGGACAAAATATCGTTTCATTATTGTTGTTCTTTTCCACAGACGTTACATAAGTCACATGTTTAAATTTGAATTTAAATTTAATACTTTTGTAAAAACAAAAATGTTAAATTTAAGTTTGTTTCCCATCCAAAGTAGAGTGATGGACAATTAAATAATTTACTCTTAATTTGGTATTTAATTTCAATATTTTGTTGTTTTTTTCTAACACAAAATAGTTTTATTCTAATTTGAATGACAAAAGAAGAAAATTTTTGATTTAATAAACGGAATTTGAAGTAAGAAATTCGATTCCGCCTCTTAAAAGATAACATCCGATTTATATGAATCAACAATAATGTTCCAACAAACAAACCATAAATTGGTTTCATACTAAAATTAAATTTACTTCAAATATGCAACTCAAAAATTATATGAGAAAATGTATCTTTCATAAAGAGAATTTTCTTAGAGAAAATCTCTCTTTTATAAAGAGAATTTTCATAGAGAAAATCTCTCTTTTATAAAGAGAATTTTCTCAGATAAAATATCTCTTTTTTAAAGAGAATTTTCTCAGAGAAAATATCTCTTTTTTAAAGAGAATTTTCTCAGAGAAAATATCTCTTTTTTAAAGTTTGTCTTAAAGAGAAGGTTTTAGATTCATTCATAAATTTTGAAAATATAGACTAGTTTATAGTCTCGACTTTAGACTAGTTTATAGTCTCGACTATAGACTAGTTTATAGTCTCGACTATAGACTAGTTTATAGTCTCGACTTTAGACTAGTTTATAGTCTCGACTATAGACTAGTTTATAGTCTCGACTATAGACTAGTTTATAGTCTCGACTCTAGACTAGTTTATAGTCTCGACTCTAGACTAGTTTATAGTCTCGACTCTAGACTAGTTTATAGTCTCGACTATAGACAAGTTTACAGTCTAATTTTCATAGTATTTTTTATTATAAGAATTTTCACTTTATAAAGAGAATTTTCCTAGAGAAAATGTCGTCATAATAAAGAGAATTTTCCTAGAGAAAACGTCGCCATAAGAAAGAGAATTTTCCTTTAGAAAATGTCTCCTTAATAAAGAGAATTTTACTTGAGAAAATATTTCTTCTATAAAGAGAATTTTCCTAGAGAAAATGTCTCTTTTATAAAGAGAATTTTCATACAGAAAATGTCTCTTATATAAAGAGAATTTTCATACAGAAAATGTCTCTTATATAAAGAGAATTTTCATACAGAAAATGTCTCTTATATAAAGAGAATTTTCATACAGAAAAAGTCTCTTATATAAAGAGAATTTTCATACAGAAAATGTCTCTTATATAAAGAGAATTTTCATACAGAAAATGTCTCTTATATAAAGAAAATTTTCATACAGAAAATGTCTCTTTTATAAAAAGAATTTTCATACAGAAAATGTATCTTTCATAAAGAGAGTTTTCATACAGAAAATGTATCTTTCATAAAGAGAGTTTTCATACAGAAAATGACTCTTTCATAAAGAGAGTTTTCATACAGTAAATGTCTCTTTTATAAAGAGAATTTTCATACAGAAAATGTCTCTCTTATAAAGAGAATTTTCATACAGAAAATGTCTCTCTTATAAAGAGAATTTTCATACAGAAAATGTCTCTCTTATAAAGAGAATTTTCATACAGAAAATGTCTCTCTTATAAAGAGAATTTTCATACAGAAAATGTCTCTTTTATAAAGAGAATTTTCATACAGAAAATGTCTCTCTTATAAAGAGAATTTTCATACAGAAAATGTCTCTTTTATAAAGAGAATTTTCATACAGAAAATGTCTCTTTTATAAAGAAAATTTTCATACAGAAAATGTCTCTTTTATAAAGAGAATTTTCATGGAGAACAAAAGAGACAATTTCTTCATAGAGAAATTGTCTCTTTTGTAAAAAGAATTTACATAGAGAAAATTTCTCTTCTATAAAAAAAGAATTTCCATTTGTCTCTATAAAAAGACATTTCTCTAAATCAGGTAGAGGGGTTTCTAGAGTAAATTTCTATATAAGAGAGATATTTTTTAGAGAAAATTGGTAAAAGGTTTCTTAAAAAAAACCTTCTCTGTTGTAGAGATTGTTTTCAGAACATTGTCTGCATCATGAAGTGAGATTTCAAGAGACAATTGTATCTTATATGACATACTTTCAGACAAACTTATCTTAATTATAGACTATTTGAGAGAAAATGTTTTTCTGATGATAAACACTCTTTAAGAGAATATATGACACTGTTTTGAAGAGCGTTTACTGAATGTTTTGTATGAGAGATGTTAAGAGAGAATTGTATCCTATATTGGGACAAAGTTTTGTTTTTCTTCTAGAGAGAGAAAATTCAACATTCTTGTCTGCAATATGTTGCACCGTGGGGCAGAATTGAAACCTTTACTTTGGTTTGGCTGATTAATATTTAATAATATTGAAAGTGGATCAGGATCTATAAGAACAAAAAAATTGTTTGGATTGGATAACAAACAAAAATGTTTTATTTTGACATCCACTATGGTGTTCAGATTCTACAAGTTATAAAGCTGAGCTCTTCCAATCCAGTAAAATCGAATCTGTGTTTGTTTCGGTTTTTAGCGTTTTTTTTTTGGATGCTAAACGCCGCTAAATTGACGATAATCGTTAGAAAAAAAAATGGCAGCATTGATTATTAAGAGATTATAATAAGAGATTTTAATATTGTTTTTAAGAGAAAATTTTCTTTTTATTAAAGACAGTTAATAGTTTCTTTTTAATGGAGGCAGCCTCCATTTCCTTTCCCTCCTCTCTCTCCCTCTCTCTCTCTCTGTCTTGCCATTTTGTTTCCCTACATTGTTGCATTTAAATTTTTTTCATTGATAAACATTTTTATGTTGCTGTCAAGTAATCGCAACAACATTTGCCATTGTTCGGCAAACATGAACATGTCACTTGACTTCAAAAGCGATTGCCAACCAACAGTCAACTACTTGGGTTTTGAAATAAAATTGAAAATAAACAAAAAAAAATATTGAAAAAAGTATTAAAAATAACAATAAAAATAAAAAAATATGAAAGAAAAATAACTTAAAGTACTTAAAGAGGCTGAATGAATTATTGAATGGTTCGATGGATGGTTGATTGGTTGGTTATTTGAATGGTTCTTTGGTTGTTGACTGGTGGCATAAGTAGCTTAAACAACTCTGGTGGTCGTTTTAGGAACCCACCAACAAACACAATGACGAAATTTATTTATATACATAATTTTTTTTTAAATATAACTTTATCTAATGATTCGGAAATCCGTCAGCAATAATGACAATAACAACAACAACAACAATACATTTATTATACAGCTCCAATATTTATGAGGGGATCTAATAAAAATTATATTGAAAATACAAAAACAAATCTTAAAGGGATTTAAAAAGGGAAATTGAGCATAAAATATGAAAAGACTGAAGAAAAAAGTGACATAAAATTTATAGAGATTTTTATGAAGACAATAAAAATATAATAATTTGAAATATGGAATTTCATTTCAAAAATCAAAAATGTGATCGTATGATCGTATGATCATGTTTGTTGATTAAGAGATTTTTTGAAGATTTTAAAAAAAAGTTTTAGATAAAATATTGAATTTTCTATTCTAAAAAATTCTGCAAAATTTGAGTTCAAACTTTAAGTTTTAATTTCATTTTATAAGCTTTTGTAGGCGTTAAAATGTTCAAATCAAATTTTATCTGATCGATATATTTTAACTGTAAATAAATCTATTATTTCATATTAAAACAAATTTATTTTTATTTCATTCAATATTGACAATTTTTAAAAAAGCTTCTATTTATTCTAAGAAAAAATCTATAAAATTCAATATTTTTTTTCGGAACAAAGAATCAAATATTTTGACATATAAAAATTCGATATTTTTTCTTATGTCACACAATATCTGTATCTAAAACCAAATTTGTGATAATAAACTTAAGATTTTTACTATTAAAATTTTATCTGAGATTGAAAAACTTTTTATGAATGAATTTTTTTTGTTATTTTACTACAAAAACAGGGTGACTAAATCCACATAAAATTAAATTGAATTAAAAACTTGATTTAAATAAAATTGAAATAAATTAGAAAGATATTAATCATTTTGAGGTTATCAACATATAAACCACTACTAATCGGGATCCAAAATGGTTCCACAGAGTTCTTTTGAAAAGCATCCTAATTAAATCGTTCTCATTGCGGAAGAATGGATCGAATAATACTCGATCAAAAATTGTCAATCCAGCGACAGATGTAGGAACCGAAATTGTACATAACCTAAAATTTAAAAAAATGTGTAAATTTTAATTGAAAGGGTCAAGTTTCAGGCGATTTGTAAGAAGAAGATTCTCATTTGGTTACCGATTTAATTGATGACCAGAAAATTCGCTCTTTAAACGGCGATAAGATTTGGAAATATGAGATGTATGATCAAGTGAACATCCTGTGAATATCAATAATATTCCAGAACTCATCCTTTCCCCACTCTTGCATAAGGCCTCTGCCTTTCTCTCAGGGAACTGTACTAAACATCTACACTGATGGCTCTAAGAATTGGGACAAAGTTGAAGGAGAAGGAATTTAACTACCGAAAGAATGTAGCATATTACAGACTGAGATCGCTGCCATTCGTAGGGCCATTATAAGTTATACGATACGATTGAGATATCGTGATTTATACCCATCACAATGCAACTACCATGTCCGTAAGAGGTGTTTTACACGACATCAAATGTTGGCCGAGAATGCGGCACATGTCAGAACATTTGATCAATACATTAGTTTGGGTGCACGGACACAGGACTAGACAAGCCAACTTAGACGCTTAAGCCTTGGCGAAGAGAGGGGCGAAACTCACAGATGAAACCATTGACTACCTGTGTGGTTGACCATTCAGCGACTGTTTGAAACGTATAGAAGATAAGCTCTATGCTATGACAAAAGGCAGATGGAATGGTGAACCAGCAGGTCTGCTCACCAAAATGATATGGCCTGGATTAGATAGGACTAGGGCATCATTCCTACTCAAGATCTCATGAAGTAGTTTGACATTCATGCTGCGAAATAAGAAGAATGAAACGATTTCTCATCTGTTCTGCCAGTGTCCTTTTTTGAGGACCTAAGATTGCGTTTCTTTGATTGTAGTTCATTGCGATCGCTGACAGATTAGACTAACGCTGACTTAAGGAATATCTATTGTTTATTGGAAATTGAAGATGATTACAAGATGGATATAATTCATAGAATTTTCACATTTTTTTTTGTGAAACTGACAGAAATTCGTATGGAATTTCCACGATCCAGTCATTAACCTTCTCTTCACTTCTTTGCTTAAAACCTCATATATAATTTTCTTCATATAAAAAAGGGTGAAACTTCTTCTCTACGTTTAATTTCTTTTCAATTAACACAAAGCGACCTTCAGGACCCAAGTGAATCAAATTCCTGACAGGGGAGACTTTTACTCCCAAAGTTTTTCATGTTTCCTTCAAAAATAAATTTAAAAATTAAAAGAAAACTATTTACTTTCAAGTAATATAACTTCTTATTGGATCGATATAGAAAAATGATTTTTATACAAAAATTACTTAGAATTTTATATAGAATTTAGAAAATATTTTACAAAAATTCTAGAATCAATATAAAGGACACCAAACTTAAAAATCTGCAAATAATCATATATCAAATTTAAACAACATTTTATTTCAGCCTAAATAACTCTTTAACTTAAAGAGATATTAAGCATCTGTAAATGTGATTTTGTAGAAGATTATTAAGGTTTTATAACCACAAAAATTCTTTTCAATCAGATCATAAATGAAATTTTGGCGATTTTTTAAATATTAAACAATAATAAATATAAAGGTGAACATAGTTGAAAGCCCATAACCCTTCCCCTTGTCTTGCTAGAAATCTAAGCTTCTCTGCATCAATTGTAATACTCCTACTTATAGTCCATGTGAAATTTCATTCAAAAATGTCTAGTAGTTCTAAAGTTACAGTGCTTTAACCAAAAAAGAGTGTATTTAAAATTTTTTCCTAAGAATTTGAAAAAGTTCTCTCTTTTTGTGAAGGCTTTTTCTGTTCTATTTTAGTTTTTGTCTTAAATAAATTTCTTAAAATAAAAAATATTAAATTTATTTTAAATTACCTTGCATTTTTTCACTTTAAATTTAAGTTGTTTTTGCAATTTAGCAGCAACAACAACACGTAGTTTATCTTAAATTTTGAATTTGTAAAATGAAGCTATAAAAATGTCATTCATTAAAATACACAATTTTTCTTGCTGTGCACATTTTTTTCTATTTTCAAATTTGATACCCTACACTAAATGTGCTAAAAATGAAGCTGTCGTAATTTTTCATTCCAAATGTGACATCTGGGAAGAAGAGACTTAAATCCCCTAAAATTAGAAAATATCTCATTCTTAAAAAATTTATCTATGTCAGTCCATCTACCTGATGCTCTCATGTCCAAACGAATCAGCGTAGCTCAATGAAATTTTATGAAATTGTTTGTTATTTCGTGATTAAATTTTTTGTGTAAGATCAGTTACATTGGTTAAGCAGAGGGAAAGTTATAGACCGATATTTTCAACAATTTTTAAAATTTGAAAATAACTTATTTCCGAAAGGAAACCATGATCTACAAAGAAATTCGTTAATTGTAAAATATCATGGATCTGAATAGAACATCAGAGGAGAGTATTCTTTCTTAAAATTGGATAATAATTTTCTAATATTTTTTTAAAGAGAAAAATTTTAAGATTAAAACAAAATAGGAGGTATGTTAGACATATATCCATCGTCCATCCTTCTGATGATCTCTTGCCCAAAAACATTTACGTAGCTGTGTGAAACTTGTTGAGGCTATTGACTATTTTCTAAACTAGTTTGATTCAAAAGATCAGCAATATCGCTTGGACATAGAAAAAGTTATAGACCAATGTTTGAAACATCCTTTAAAACCAAAATAATTTGCTCCCTCTAGGATGAGTGATCTTCAAAAAAGTATGTTTGTTGTGGAACATTATCGATTTTGATATAATTCTCCCTAAAAATGGAGTAATAGTTTTCCTTTAATTGGAATACAGAGAAAGTTTCAGGCTTTAATAGATTTCAGTCGAAGCAAATTGTATGATCAAATTAAAATCAACAGTCATATGTCCATTCATCCTGTGATCACATGAGGACCAAAAAAATTGTCATAACTGGATGAAAATTTGTAAGAATATTCCTCATTTTCTGATCTAGCAAAGGATCAGCAATATTGGTATAGCATAAAGAAAATTATAGAACGATATTTGAAAGAACCTCTGAAACTAGAAAATTAAAAAAAAATCTTCACAAAACGATCACTGATCTATGAGAAATTTTGTTTATTATGAATGATTATGGATCTAGATAGAATATCGGAGAGGAGATCCTCTTTAAAAATGGAATAAAAATTTTCCTTTTAATATATAAATTCTGTGATCAAATCAAAATCTAAAATGTTTTAGCTATATATCCGTCATCAAACTAATGATCTTGTGACCAAAAAAAATTGTTCTAGCTTGATGAAGTATATTGAAGTTATTCGTTATTTACTGTTCTTGTTTGTTTTAAAAGATCAGCAACATCGCTTTAGTATATAAAAGGATATAGGCCGATATCTGAAACCACCTCCAAAAAAATGTATTTCAAAATAAATTCCTTCCAAAAGATCAGTGATCTACAAGAAAATTGTTTTATTGTGAATGATTATGAATGTTGATAGGCCATTGGGGTAGAGTATTCTGCCTTAAAATGGAATAATATTTCTCTTATGCCTCTTGGTTTGGAATAGTAGCAAATTGTGAGATCAAATCAAAAACTAAAATGTTTTAGTTATATGAATGGACGGACAGTTCTTTTGGAGGATCTCATGCCTTGAAATATTTTCCTAGTTAAGTGAAATTTGTTGAGGTTATTCCTTATTGACTGTTCTTCTTTGTTTTAAAAGATCAGCAACATCGCTTTAGTATAGACGAAGATATAGGCCGATATCTGAAACCGACTTCAAAACAATTTATATTAAAAAATAAATTCCATCCAAAAGATCAGTGATCTACAAGAAAATTGTTTTATTGTGAATGGTTATGAATCTTGATAGGCCATCGGGGTAGAGTATTCTGCCTTAAAGTGGAATAATATTTCTCTTATGCCTCTTGGTTTGGAATAGTAGCAAATTGTGAGATCAAATCAAAAACTAATATTAACCGTCCTTCTGTAGGATCTTACGCCCCAAAAACATTTTTTTAGCTGATCGAAATTTGTTGAGGTTTTTCCTTATTCTTACTGTTCAAGTTTCATTAAAAGATCAATAATTTTGCTGTGGCATGGTAAAAGTTATAGACCGATATTTGAAAGAAAAACTTCTAAAACTAGAAAATGAAAAAAAGATCCTTTCAAAAAATGATCAGTGATCTACCAGAAAAGTTGTTAATAGTAAAATATTATGGATTTTCATGGGGCATCAGGGGAGGTAAAAAATCTCCTTTATATCATTTTTATATCATTTGAAAAACAGAGAAGGTTTAAGTCTTCAATGTTCCTCGAAAGAAACAGTTGGTAGTAAAAATGCTAATAGTTCTTTGGGGTTGATTTGGATGGTGTAGGGTGTTTATCAATCGTCTTAATTTATCTTAAATCTTGGTGTTTTGAATTTTTTTGTAGATATATTTTTTCCATGTTTGAGTACATTAAAGGTGTCATTTACGTCAGGTTTTTTTATTTTTAAAGATAAAATTTTTATAAAGATTTTTTTTTAATTTTTTAATAAAAAAATAGTTAAAGAAGAAAAAATAAATAAAATGCAGTTAAGTTGTTTTTGCAAAAATTTTGTGTAACGTTTGATACGCTTGCTGATCTTGCGGTTTATTTTTATGGTTTAGACAATGACAACGTTTTTTTTTTAATTTAAAATAAAATAATAAAAAAAATGTCTCATTTTTTTTCTAAATTGTTTTAACAATTTTTGAAATCTAAGATTTGTGTGATGGGTTCAAATATATATATATATATATATATACAAAATATTTGCTTATTTCAAAAAACAAAAGTAAAGAAAGAAGTGATCTTTTCCTTGCAAAAAAAGGGCTTTAGAAATTCGTTCCTAATAAATTAAAAAAATATTTGTTAAGATTTTCATATTAAATGTTGCTGATTCTTTTCAATACATTTTATTTTAAGTGAAAATAAAAAAAAAAAAAAAAAAAAAAAAAAAAAAATATAAATTTTAAGATAAAAAACGACGACACAATTTAATGATCTCCAATCGTGTTCTTAAGTGAAAAGAATTAATTTCAATTTTTATCTTAAACTTATGATGGCACACTTGCATGGCAGTAGGGAAACGTGATTCATTTATAACGAATATGAAAATCACCTTCGCCAAAAAATTGACTTTCTCAATAAGAAATATTGATAGGTCCCAGGGAAATCCGGAATTGAATCGCTTTATGAAAAGGTATAGGTTAGAACCGTTCAAACCTCCAGTGCTGGGGACAAACCACATTTTATAAAGGAAAATGCGAAATACTTGGTTATGTTTTTGGTCTTGGAAGAAGAAATGAGCTGGGGACTCAAGCCGAGGATGATAAACTGGATTTCACCCTGTTTTTCAAAATCTTACCTATTTATGCTCTGTTTGTTGGGAGAGGGTAAAGCTAAAGAGTTAGTTGAATCTCTTGGTCAAGAGCTTTCTAGATATCACTGTTACCTCGAGAATTAGTTATTATGCAGTTCCTGATTGCAAACTCAGCCTGCTCCCTTTGAAGGATTTGCGTAGGGTAGGAGAGAATAGTCTCAAAGATCTTGTGAGGGCTGCAGACAATTTATATCTTATGTTTGCTCCGAGACCAACTTTGGTAAAAACCCGGAGGTACTCACTCTGGAAAGAGATTGCTGGAGAGGAACGTTTCACGGTTACCTTGAGAAGCAGTTCTTAAGCTGCTCTTCGCGGGTTTCAAAAAAAAATAGGTCTGGGAGTTCATGTGAGGGCTACAGATTTGGAAAAAATATAGACGTATTCATTCTGGAAATTGACCGTGAAGAGTGAAAAGAATAACATCTTTTATGCAGTTATCTATCTTCACCTATAAATGCTCTGCCTTGTGTAAATGATGAGATTGAAAACTCGAATTGTGAAATTATTGAGCATCTGTAAAAACCATTCTCAATCTGCTCCTTATGGTGGAGGTTATGGAACATTGCATGGACTGTATTTAAGCTATCCGACTAAGTTTGTCCTAATAACTATTTTGGAAAGCATATGTGTTTATTCCGAAGGTGGTGTAGAGGAAAGTATAGTCTTATGATCATTGGAACTTATACAGGGATCAATCTAATGAAGACAGACGTTATTAGATGTTTTATGTTGTCTAATGAGTTCAGCGGGTAACATGCGATCATTTTTAAGGATTTAGAAGGTCTCGAAATTAAATCATCGAAATCAGAACGTCTATATGAGCAGATTGTACTGGTTACGGTGACATTTTTGAAACAAAATTTTCACAAAGTATAATGTAGAGTCGATTAAATTCCTTTCACTCCCTTGCTGTTCTTGCTTCACGTCATCGCTACCTTGCTACGCCACCGAGAGTTCTTTTCATAACATTCGTTTTGTCCGCTAACGGTATTATACCATCCGACCGAAGCATTTTAATGTTGTAATTATTTGTATTTAGTGTTGATGTATGTTGGTATTTCGAGCGGGTTACCATCAGTTCCATTGTGGTCGGCGTTGAATTTGAAATCCAATCCAAGATTTGAATCTGGTGCCACGAGAGTATGAATTACAGCCAGATTGTTGGTGTAGCACCTTGAGGAGCATCGCGGTCATGAATTTATGTATGGAGTTGCATTTTTAATTGAATGACGTTACCTTTAAATCGAAGCTTACAGATCTTATCGTACGGTTATGCAGATTGTAGAACACATTAAACTATAGCGAACAATAGCGGAAAAACTTATCGAGGATTTACTCTGTTATTTCTCCAAATCTAGAGTAAAAGACAAAAAATACACAGACTGTTCACCCTGTTTGAAACTCCAAAATCCATGTATAAACTAACATATCCCAATTCCAATTCCTCAGGTACGTCTGTATAAAATAAACAAATCCAACCAAGTAAACAGGATATACGTTTGTATAAAACTATAAATCTAAAACCTTTGAATCAATCCCACTATTTATTCTAAGGAGGCGGACTGAAGGTCATATTTAATCGGTAAAGTAATATATATATTCCCGATTGTTCTCAGAGAAGTACATAAGGCATGACAAACTTTATATGACCTTAATTCAATACCTAAAGTGGAGGAGGGTATTGGAAACTGCATGACTTTGTTTTAGAGTTTAGCTGGACGCAGAGATTTAAAGTTAGAAATCTTCTAATTAAATATTTACTTTTGTGCTCTAAATCACCTAAAATTTATTCTTTTAAAACTCTGACTTTCAGTAAAAAAAAGGGTTTTGCATGTTAATGTTGTTTCCTTTTTTTCTTATTTTGTCAAAAGAACTTTATCTTTATCCTACATTGAAGCTGAAGTTGAAGTTGAAGTTGCTTATTGTCAACCAGGTGACAAATCTTCTTTAGCTGCTGTTATTGCATTTGTTTTCAGGTCTCTTTCCTGCCTGATAGTTTGTTTTATTTCATGTTGTTGTTGTTGTTGCCGCATATTGAATCTGTGATCAGCATCATCATCTTATTCTTATTCTTCTTCATCATTATCATTTTCATGTCCATTTGTGGTATGAAGGACCTACAACGTTGTTTCTCGTGTGTTAATTTTATGTTTTTACGTTTAGTTGTCTGTTTGTTTGTTTGTCTGTCTGTTTGTTTGTTTGTTTGAGTTGCTTGTTGCCTGGTGTTTGTTTCGACACTTTATAGAACCTTTAACTATGTTCATAATGTTGTTGCTATCATTTATTGTTGTTGTTGTTGTTGTTATTGTAGTTGTTGTCATTGTGGCATCCAGTTAAACATGCATTGCAAACATATTTTTACAACATTCTACATACAGATTGGTATGTTGCATGTTAAAGTGCGTTTAGTGTGTTTATGTGTGTTACACTTAAATATATTAAAGCATAATCTTGGGTATCAGAAGAAGAGATTTCTTTTGCTATGGAAAACCTTTTCCAATATTCATCATTCTGCGAGATTCGTTGCGGTCTAAACATGAAGGAATTCAATGATGAATTGCTGCGATTTCTGTTAAAATCTGGATGGTATTGTTTTGTCGCGACGGTTGGATCACAGATTCCCACCCAAAACATGTCAAAATGTTATTCAAAATAACTAACCGGAATGTAGCCGATTAGTCACTCTTCTACGGAGAAACTTTAAAGAGAATATCTTACCAATATAACAGTTCCTCTCTTCCTGACAGTCATTTGTAGTTGTGCAAACGTAACATTTTATCAAGAACATTTTAAGTTTTCCAATGTTGTATGTAACTAGCTAAGACCCGGTGCGCTTTGCCACCCTTAGAAAGTGCCTATATAAGTAAAGTTCTTTAGATATTCGATTCAAAATATTTGCTTTGTATGGGAGTACGCTTTCCCTTGTTCCTTCCCATTCTATTTTGGATCAGTAAAACAAATTCTTAAAAAAGTAATTGGCATCGAATTTGATAATCAAAATGTCTTTGCATGGGGGACACCTCACCCCATGATCCTATCCGCCCTTCATTCTGTCCAGTAAAACAGTTACTTGAAAAATTTATTGGGACCAAATTTATTTCTCGGTGTATTGACTCTTTTTTTATTATTTATAATTGAGACCAAATTTGAAAATTCTCGCTGTTATAGTTCTTCAGATATTCGATAATCAATATTTGCATCACCTGGCCCTATCGATTTATAGCCTATGTTACTTTCGGGTATATGGGAATCATTCTATGAAAATTTCAGCAAAATTGGTTCAGTATTTAAGTTGTCTTAAAGTCCCAAACAAATAAACAAATAAACAAACAAACACAGATTCATTTTTACATATAAATACAGCCAATGTAATACTGTACTGAAACTCATGTGCTTTAGAAAGAAGAATGAAAAATGTCTCAGTTCTAATTCAGTCCCCAATTAATTAGTTCACTTCTAATTCATTTCCCATTTCATTTCCTAGTTTAATCCGCAGTACAGTTCCAGTTCATTCCCTAGTATAGTTACCACTTCATATCCTGTTTAAGTTCCCAGTTCAGTTCTTATTTCACTTCCCAGTTCACTTCCTAGTTCAGTTCTCATTCCAGTTACCAGTTCGTTTCCTACTTCAGTTACCAGTTCATTTCGCCTTTTAGTTCTCAAGTCAGTTCCTACTTAAGTTAACAGTTCAGTTCCTAATATAGTTCGTAGTTCATTTCCTAGGATAGTTTCCAGCTCACATCTTAGTTCAGTTATGACTTTATTTCCTATTTCAGTTCCAAGGTTTATTTCTAGTTCAGTTTGTGATAGCGTTGCCTGTTAACTTCCCAGTTTAGTTTCTAGTAAAGTTCCAAGTTCATTTCCCAGTTTAGTTTCTAGTAAAGTTCTAAGTTCATTTCCTAGTTCAGTTTCCAGTTCAGTTTCCGTTTCATTCCTTACTTCAATTACTAGAGTTTCAGTTCAGTTCAATGTTTGGATTTCATGTTTTTCCTAGTTCAGTTCTCTGTCCAATTTCCTTTAGAGTTCCCAGTTAATTTTCGAGTTCGATACTCGGCCCCATCCTTAGTAGAGTTCCCAGTTTAGCTTCTAGTTCATTTACTTATTCATTTTCTATTTCTAATCTAGTTCAGTTTCCAGTTCATTTCCCAGTTCAGTTCTCAATTCAGTTTTAGTTCAGTTCCTAGTTCATTTCCTACTTAACATCTAGTTCCTAGTTAAGTTCCCAGCTCGGCTTCTACTTCAGTTCCTAGAACTTGGAAATATAGTTTTAGTTCAACTCCCAATTTATTTCTAGTTCAGTTCTAGTTTATTCCTAGTTTAGTAACTAATTCAGTTCCCAGTTAATTTTTTTTAATTCCCAGTTTTCAAATTATAACCGTTATAGCTATAAGTTCTTGAAATGGACTACTTTATTCCTGTGACTCTCAAAAGTCCGTCATCTTGAAATTTTGGACGAACCCAAATTGAAGCTTGACAAATGAAGCAAATGTGGAAGCTAATTTTGGTATCTGGGAAGAGGTATGTAGGATTTCCTTAATATCTCAAATTCAAGCCAAAATTTCTCTAAGTGTATGAATTGCATGAACATTGCGTGTGTTGTCATGATTTAGTTTAAATTGTTACAAATGTTTCTATGTCTTCTCTTACAAGATTATCTCTGGACAAAGAGCTCATAAACCAACAAAAATATAGATAACAATTTTCATAATAAGTAATTAAAAGTATCTAAAAGTACGTTTGAAATACTTATTAAAAAGTTGGGTTTTTGAAAATTAACCCTTAACTAAAGTCCAGATGATAACTTCAACTTTCAATTGAAACATTATAATTTTCTTTCTCCTTCTTCTATTCTTCATCTTTTGTTTATTTTATTATTATTTTTTTTTTGTATTTCTCAACAGAAAACAAAAATCCTTTAGTATTTAAAATCAATTTATGTCTTATTTGACAATGGTTTGTCATTAAAGATTAACAGCTTAAACGTTTACAGCTTCTTTTTTATGATCCTCACTCTCTCTGGGTTGTCCGAAGTCTGTCTCCACCGGAACAATAATGCAAATACTAAATACTACAGATGGACGGACAGACAGACAAACTCAAAAAAGGGGGGAATATTCTTTCTATCTTTCTTTCATTTGGGATTATTGTTTATTTTGTTGCTATTGTTATTGTTGTTGTTGTTAATATAAGTATATAAATTCCAAACACAAAGGAACACCCATTTAACAAGTCAACAATTTAACGCGATGCCATAAATATGAAAATTTAAACAGAGTCTTTTTCTTTTTTCTTAACGTGAAAACCCCAAGTGAATGAATGAGTGAGTGAGTGAGTGGATGACTGACTGACTGACTAACTGGTTAAATACTTTTACATGCAAGTAGACAAAGTAGAGTTGTGTGGAGTTAACAACTACAAGACAACAAGAAAAGAAAAAGGAAAAATTGAATACCCCCTGTTTGTTTACCACCAACTAACCAGTCATACGGGACCAAACCATCCAAACTCACTGGGTTGGCTTTTAGTCACAATGAAGAGTTAAATAACAATAAGACTTATGGAGTTGAGACAACAGTTAAAATGATGATGCTGATGTTGGCTGCTATAACTATTCAGCCAGCAGTCAGTTAAATGAACATGCACACACAACCCATAATACAACTTGTCGTACAAGATCCTTATCTTTCCTTTAGCAACATCACTACGGTACGTAACTACTACACAAACAGAAAAATGCTCAATTCCAAAAGACAACAACAACAATTATAATGATATTAAAAGAAAACAAAAACAAAAAAAGGAAGGAAAGAAAGCAAACAAAAAGAACAATTTTTTTTTTCTTAAGCAGGGAAGTAGATTTTAGGGATTTGAGAATTTGTTCCATTCCATTCCTATTGGGGTTCTAATTCAGTTTCTAATTTAGTTTTGTAACAGTTCTAATTCAGTTCTTAGTTCAGGTTTAGTTTAGTTTAAGTTCAGTGACTTGTTCAGTTAACCGTTCAATTTCTAGTTCTGTTCCAAGTTAGATTCCCATTTCAGATCCTAGTTTATTTCCTGGTTCAGTTCCTAGTTCATTTCCTGGTTCAGTTCCTAGTTCATTTCCTGGTTCAGTTCCTAGTTCATTTCCTATTTTAATTCCAATACTAGTAAAGATCGAGTTTTAGTTCCTGTATAATCCCAAGTTCAGTTTCTAGTTCTGCTTATTGCTCACTTTCCAACTCAGTTCGTAGTTCTATTTCTAATTCAGTTTCCGGATCAGTTCCTATTTCAAATTCCCATTTAGTTCTTTTTTTTAAGTTCCTATTTCATTTCAAAATTCTCTTCCTATTTTAAATTCTAGTTCAGTTCCTAGGAAAGTTACATGTTCATTACTTAGTTCAGTTCTTTGTTCAATTCCTAGTTCAGTTCCTAGTTTATTGCCCAGTTCAGTTCTTACTGGAGTTCCTAGTTCACTTTATTCTTCATTTTGCAGTTAAATTTTAATTTCAACTCCTTTTTCGTTTCGTAATTCAGTTCCTGGTTCACTTTCTGTTTCAAATTATATTTCAGTTCCTTGATCAGTTTTCTGTTCAATTCCTAATTTAGTATCAGGATCAGTTCCTAGTTTAATTCCTATTTCAGATCCAAATTAATTTCTACTTTTAGTTCAGCTTCAGGTCTGTTCAAATTAAGCTTCTGTAAGTGTGCTATGGCTTAAATTGAATACCAGATCCAATTCAATATTGACTTCCGAATTAAGTTGCGTTTAATTTTGTTTTAGTTCCTAAATAAATTCCCTGTTGGTTTCTGATTCCATTTAGGGGTTCGTTTTAAAGTTATGCTTTCATTTGAGATTTGGATTCAGCTGAACACTCATTGCTATGGCGTTTTGGTTGTAACTCAGTTCTAGTTCTCGTTGCAGTTGTGTTCTGAATTTAGAGAAGTTAAATTTAGGTTCCTGCAGGTTCTGTTTTCTGTTTCTTGTAGAATTCTGGTCCTTGTGGAATTCTAATTTCAGTAATGTTCTGGTTCAAGTTAAGTTCAACTTACAGCTTAGTTTTCATGGCAGTTGATTTGGTTACAGTTGATTTCCAATTACAGGTGAGTTCTGGTTCTTGATACGTTTCAATTAAAGTTGAGTTCTAATTTAATTCTGGTGCCTGTGAAGTTTAAGTTTCATTGGACACTTAGTTCTGATTCCATATGAGTTTAAGATTCAGTCCAGATTAACTAACACAACACAACATTAATGTCAATTTAAGTTGTGTTCTGGTTCTAACTGAATTTTAGTTGGAATTGATTTTAGATTTTCGTTTACTTCACGTGTTCTGAATTTAGTTAAATTCAATTTAGGTTCCAGTTGACTTCTATTTCCTGTGGTGTTCTGATTCTATTTTAGTATTGGTTTCAATGGGATTCTCTTCGAGAATAGAGTATAGATTCTAGTTTAGTTCTGCGCTTTGTTATAGTTCTAGATGAATTCTGGTTCTAGTGAAATTCCGCTTTCTCTAATGTTCTGGTTCAAGTAAAGTTCCGTTTCTAGGTTGGTTCTCATGGCAGTTGAGTTCTGATTCCAGTTGAATTCTGATTCTAGTTAAGTTCAGATTACACTTAAAATTTGGTTCCAGCTGATTTTTCAATATTGGCGAGTTCTGGTTCTAGATGAGTTTTAACCTTAGTTCCGAGTCTTGTTGATTTCAGGTGCTAGTCAAATTCAGGTTCGAATTGATTCTCTATAAGTTTTGCTTTCAGTTGGGATTTGGTTTCAATTGAATACTCCTTGATGTTGTGTTTTGGTTACAACTCTGTTGATCTCTGTTTCCAGGTAAGTTCTCTTTGAAATTGTGTTCGGAATTTAGTTAAATTCAATCTATGTTCCTCTTTGCTGTTGTGTTCAGATTCTATTTGAGTATTGATTTCAACGGAATTTTCGTTGGAATTGAGAACATTATAACTTCAATTTAGGTTCCAGTTAAGTTATGTTACCTTTTATGTGCTGATTGTCTTTCAGCGGAATCATCGTTGTAATTGAGTACTGGCAAGTCGAATTCAAGTTCGAATTGATTCTTTAAAAGTTTTGGTTTCAGTTGGGATTTGGATTCAATTGAATACTCATTGATGTTGTGTTTTGGTCCCAACTCAGGTCTAGTTGCAGTTGATTTCTGCTTCTAGATCAGTTCTCTTTGAATTTGTGTTCGGAATTAAGTTAAGTTCAATCTAGGTTCCACTTGGTTTCTGTTAGCTGTTGTGTTCAGTTTCTATTTGAATATTGTTTGAAAGGAATTCTCGTTGGAATTGAGAACATAAGATAATTTTAATTAAGGTCCCAAATAGGTTCTGTTTCGTTTTGTGCTTTGATTCTGCGGAATCTTTGTTGTAGTTGAATACTGTTTGCATTCTAGTCGTAGTGAAATTCAGACTTCATTTCGGTTACAAATTGAGTTTCGGCCTTAATTGAGTTCTGATTCTTGTTGAATCCTGGTGCTAATGGAGTTCAGATTCCAATTGAGATCTGGTGCCACTTCAGTTTTAGTTAAAATCCAGTTCAATGCCACTTCCATTCTAGTTCTTCTTTCTTTCCTTCCATCGTCTTCCCATTCAACGTCTATGCTCTTGTCATGTTTGTCTCTTAGTGTTGTCTTCGCACTTAAGTTAGCATTTCGTCGTGATAATCGTTGTTAAACCATTCAAACAAATTCTTTTCTGTATTAATTCCTTTTTTTCACTCTCTACAAATTTGTTTATTTTATTTTTTTTTTTTAACACCAGCAGTTGAGAATCTGTAGGTTTATCTTGTTGTTAAGCTTTTATGCAATTTGGCTTCTTCTTTTTCTCCTTTCCAGCTTCCTCTACATCAGTTTGCAACTCCTTGAGGGGTTCCTTTTGTTGTTATTGTTATTGTTGTTGTTATTTTGTAAACGTGTCGCTTGTGCTGGAGATTTGGTTTAAATGGTGTTGTAGTTATGTTAGGACTGGCGTTAAACATGTTTTTCATTTGGTGACAAATTTTATTTCATTTCATTTTTATTCCTTTTTTTTTCTTTTTTCCCTTTTTTAACAAATTACAAATCTTTTGTTTTTAAATCAGAGACAACAGAAGATGAAGAAGATGATGATGATGAAAAAAAAACTGAATAAATTTGTGTACTCGTTTTGATTTTAAAATTTAAATTGTGAAACTTCAGTTTAAACAAAAATCTTATCTTGATATTGAGGATCTTTTCTTTTTACTTATTTAGTGCTTTAATAATATTCAATAATAAATTAAGTATAAAATGCACACATACAATCATACACACATACACACCAATAAGAAATTGGTAGAAAATTATTTATTATTAATTTATGATCATTTATCACGGTTAAGAGAAATAAATAAGGATCTTGCATGCATGTGAGAAGAGATGAGATGAGAAATAATTAACTTGATTTCATTATTCACTTTTCAAAAGTTTTTCCAAATTTTAAACAAATTCCAAAATTAACCCACATAAATAGAATTTTAGGAAAACTATTGAAACTGAGTTCGTTTTTCAGTTGTAGTTTAGTTCTAAATTCAGTAACTTCAGGATCTAGTTCAGTTCTTAATTAATTCCCAGTTCAGTTCTAAGCTCATTACCTAGTTAAGTTCCTTGTTCAGTCTCTTCTTCATTTCCTAGTTCATTACCTAGTTCAGTTTCTATTTTAGCTCCTAGTTCATATCCCACTTCTGTTTCCTGGTTATTTTCCTGCTTCAATTTCTAGTTTAGCTTTTAGCTTAATTCCTAGTTCATTTCCCAGTTCTGTTCGGACTTCAACTCTTTGTTCAGTTCATAGTTTAATTCATAGTTTAGTCACTAGTTCACTTACCAGTTAAGCTCTTAGTTCAGTTCTAAGATCAATTATTGGTTTAGTAAGAAGTTCACTTCCTAGTTCAGTTCAGTCCCAAAATCAATTCCTTGTTCAATTCTTAATTTTGTTACTTGTTTAGTTCTGGTTCAGTTCTAGTTCAATCCAGTTCTAATTTAGTTCTATTTCAGTAATAGTTCAGTTTAGTACAGTTCTAGTTAAAATCTCATTCAATTCTAGTTTAGTTTTAGTTCAGTTCTAATTCTATTTTAGTTTAGTACTAGTTCAGTTTTAGATCAGTTCTAGTTATGTTCTAATTCTTGTCTAGTTTAGTTGTAATTCTGTTTTAGTTCAGTTCTAATTCTGTTCTAATTCAATTCTAGTTAAGTTTAGCATAGTTCAGTTCTAGATCAGTTCAAGGTCAGTTCCAGATCAGTTCTAGTACAAGTTCTAATTCTTTTTTTGTTCAGTTGTAATTCCTTTTTAGTTCAGTTCTAATTCAATTCTAGTTAAGTTTTAGCTTAGTTCAGTTCTAGATCAGTTCAAGTTTAGTTCCAAATCAGTTTCTAGTTCAAGTTCGAATTCCGTTTTAACTCAGTTCTATTTCACTTCTAGTTCAGTTCTAATTCTATTCTAGTTCAGTTCTAGTTCAGTTCTATTTCACTTCTACTTCAGTTCCACTTAATATTTATTTCAGTTGTCGATCACTTGATCATTTTTATTTTATTAAAATCTTTATATCTTTTTCTAATTATTTTTATCTGTTTTAAAATATTTAATTTTAATATCCAACAATTTTATTAACATTTATTTTATAGCTCCCCCTCCCTCTTTATGATGATCACAATCCAAAAAATTCTTCATTTATCACTAAATATTTTGTTGAAGTTTTGTTTTTAATTTACTTTTTTCTTTATCGTTATTGTTCAACTCTCTTGTCGAACAATTTAAAAAGCTGTAAATGTCAAACCAAATAAACACCATTAATGACATGATCACCAAAGAATATCACCAAGACACACGTCTATCCAGTCTAGTCTAGTCTACAAGACCATTCACTATCAGAACTTCATAAATTTGTGTTTAAAAACTATAAAAATCACAGCAATAACAATCAAGATATATATTTTTTTAAAAAGACATTTAATGATTTTCAATTTAAATGCTCTCGTATAATCACTGCAGCACGATCGTCATCAACATTAATAAAACGTTCTAAAAACTGGACTAAATGGTGAAGGGAGATGCGAAACAAGATAGATGTGGTTGTAGAACAATCAACATTTTAAGATCAGTGAAGAGAATGAATGAAGGTGTTACATATCGATGGATTTTCTCTAGAACAATTTTACAGCAATCAACACTCAAATGACATGTCAAAATAAAACATTTAATGATGATGATGATGACGATGATTATGATCTTAAAATACCACCTTTGCTTTTGTTGCTGTTGTTGTTAATAAACAATAAAATAAAATAACTTTGTTTAAAACAAATCAAACTGTTAGTTAAATTTCAAAATGATTTTTCTTCTCAAATTATTGGTGAAGGCACAAGTTCGAATTGTTAAGGAAGAAGCGAGAAAATGATGTGTTGTTAGGAAAGTGTTTTATGCTCTTAACCAATATTTAAAAGGGTTTAAGATACATGTCATTTTGTATGTGTGTATGTGTGTGTTTGGTGTGATTTTAATCTTTAAAATCTTGTTGTTTGTCATTTTATTATTAGTTGACTTGTGTTGTTGTTGTTTGTTATTGTTGTCTTTTCAAACGGACTAAATATAAATCTTAAGCTTGTTAATTGATTGTTACATTCTTGTCTTTTGTGTAGGGGTTTCTCACTTTTTTTGGGGTTCGTTCGTGTTTTTTTTTTATTTCGAAATTCAGGTGATTATAATTTTCTTAAAACAACAACAACAACAAGATCTTTGGGAGAATGGGAAAAAAGAGGTTTTAAAAATATTAACTCTTTGTTGCTACAGTTCTTCGAATTAAAAATGATTTTTTATTGCCCTTAACCAGAAGTAAGGAGTGAGGGTATATTAATCCGATCAGTTCTTGTGTAACGCCAAAAAAAAGCAGAACACAGAACCATAATTGAACGTCAATAGAAGAGCTGAATTTGAACTGAATTAAAACTGAACAAAGAACTGAACTGGGAACAGTTCTAGGACAGCAACAATGAATTAAAATAAGAACTGACTCACGAACTGTACAGGAAATAGGAACTGAACCAAGATTGAACAAGGAATTGAGATAAGAACTAAATTAGGAACTGGAAACATTTCTAAAAAAGAACTTGAATTGACGTCTCAATTGGGAAGGAACTAGAAACAGATTCATGATTTTTAACTAAAAACTGAATAATTACTGAATTAACAACTGACATGAATCTGAAGTAGCACTGGACTGGGACCTGAATAAAGAAATGAATTAGAAGTTGAGCTAAGAACTGAACTGGAACCGGACTTGAACTTGATTAGAACTAAACTAAAACCGAACAAGAGCTGATCTAGAGCTGAAATAGAGCTGAAATAGAGCTGAAATAGAACTGAACTACAACCTGAACTAGAACTAAACTAAAACCGAACAAGAGCTGATCTAGAGCTAAAATAGAAATGTACTAAAGCTGAAATAGAACTGAACTAGAACTGAACTAAAACTGAAACTAGAACTGAATTAGAACTGAACTGGAACTCGACTAGAACTTGACTAAAACTGAACTAGAACTGGACTAGAACTGATCTAGAAATGAACTGGAACTATAACTAGAACTAAACTAAAACCGAACAGAGCTGATCTAGAGCTGAAATAGAACTGAACTAGAATTGAATTAGAATTAAACGATAACTGAAACTGAAACTGATTTAGAATTAAACGAGAACTGAACTAAGAACTGAATTAGAATTAAATGAGAACTGAACTAAAACTGATTTAGAATTAAACGAGAACTGAACTAAGAACTGAATTGGAATTAAATGAGAACTGAACTAAACTGAACTACAACTAATTAGAATTAAACGAGAACTAAACTAAACTGAAGTACAACTGAACTAGAACTAAACTAAAACCGAACAAGAGCTGATCTAGAGGTGAAATAGAACTGAACTAGAACTGAACTAAGAACTGAATTAGAAATTAAATGAGAACTGAACTAAACTGAACTAGAACTGAACTAAAACTGAACTAGAACTGAACCTGGAACTGAATTAGAACTAAACTAAAACCGAACAAAAGCTGAAATAGAAATGAACTAGAACTAAACTAGAACAGAATTAGAACTGAACTACAACTAAACTGAATTAAGAACTATTACTATTAAATGAACTAGAGCAAAAACTGAACCAGTACTGAAATAGGAACTGTATCAGCTATTGAACTTGGA